>OY735232.1:47442201-47577201 GCA_963457665.1 Thysanoteuthis rhombus
GCACTTCCATAAGGGAGCCATCAAAAACGGTCTTTTGAATGTCATTTTTACCTATCGATTTTCTGGCTTTTTCTGGCGTAGTTTGACGTGCTGATTGCAACGGTACCATTGGATCGGGTGGATTTGATGTATTTTTCGACTCAGCCCAATTTGATGGAAAAAGCCGCTATTGGTCGAGAAGGCACTTCCATAAGGGAGCCATCAAAAATGGTCTTTTGAATGTCATTTTTACCTATCGATTTTATGGCTTTTTCTGGCGTAGTTTGACGTGCTGATTGCAACGGTACCATTGGATCGGGTGGATTTGATGTATTTTTCGACTCAGCCCAATTTGATGGAAAAAGCCGCTATCGGTCGAGAAGGCACTTCCATAAGGGAGCCATCAAAAATGGTCTTTTGAATGTCATTTTTACCTATCGATTTTATGGCTTTTTCTGGCGTAGTTTGACGTGCTGATTGCAACGGTACCATTGGATCGGGTGGATTTGATGTATTTTTCGACTCAGCCCAATTTGATGGAAAAAGCCACTATTGGTCGAGAAGGCACTTCCATAAGGGAGCCATCAAAAACGGTCTTTTGAATGTCATTTTTACCTATCGATTTTATGGCTTTTTCTGGCGTAGTTTGACGTGCTGATTGCAACGGTACCATTGGATCGGGTGGATTTGATGTATTTTTTGACTCAGCCCAATCTGATGGAAAAAGCCGCTATTGGTCGAGAAGGCACTTCCATAAGGGAGCCATCAAAAATGGTCTTTTGAATGTCATTTTTACCTATCGATTTTATGGCTTTTTCTGGCGTAGTTTGACGTGCTGATTGCAACGGTACCATTGGATCAGGTGGATTTGATGTATTTTTCGACTCAGCCCAATTTGATGGAAAAAGCCGCTATTGGTCGAGAAGGCACTTCCATAAGGGAGCCATCAAAAATGGTCTTTTGAATGTCATTTTTACCTATCGATTTTATGGCTTTTTCTGGCGTAGTTTGACGTGCTGATTGCAACGGTACCATTGGATCGGGTGGATTTGATGTATTTGTCGACTCAATCCAATTTGATGGAAAAAGCCGCTATCAGTCGAGAAGGCACTTCAATAAGGGAGCCATCAAAAATGGTCTTTTGAATGTCATTTTTACCTATCGATTTTATGGCTTTTTCTGGCGTAGTTTGAAGTGCTGATTGCAACGGTACCATTGGATCGGGTGGATTTGATGTATTTGTCGACTCAGCCCAATTTGATGGAAAAAGCTGCTATTGGTCGAGAAGGCACTTCCATAAGGGAGCCATCAAAAACGGTCTTTTGAATGTCATTTTTACCTATCGATTTTCTGGCTTTTTCTGGCGTAGTTTGACGTGCTGATTGCAACGGTACCATTGGATCGGGTGGATTTGATGTATTTTTCGACTCAGCCCAATTTGATGGAAAAAGCCGCTATTGGTCGAGAAGGCACTTCCATAAGGGAGCCATCAAAAATGGTCTTTTGAATGTCATTTTTACCTATCGATTTTATGGCTTTTTCTGGCGTAGTTTGACGTGCTGATTGCAACGGTACCATTGGATCGGGTGGATTTGATGTATTTTTCGACTCAGCCCAATTTGATGGAAAAAGCCGCTATCGGTCGAGAAGGCACTTCCATAAGGGAGCCATCAAAAATGGTCTTTTGAATGTCATTTTTACCTATCGATTTTATGGCTTTTTCTGGCGTAGTTTGACGTGCTGATTGCAACGGTACCATTGGATTGGGTGGATTTGATGTATTTGTCGACTCAGCCTAATTTGATGGAAAAAGCTGCTATTGGTCGAGAAGGCACTTCCATAAGGGAGCCATCAAAAATGGTCTTTTGAATGTCAATTTTACCTATCGATTTTCTGGCTTTTTCTGGCGTAGTTTGACGTGCTGATTGCAACGGTACCATTGGATCGGGTGGATTCGATGTATTTGTCGACTCAGCCTAATTTGATGGAAAAAGCCGCTATTGGTCGAGAAGGCACTTCCATAAGGGAGCCATCAAAAATGGTCTTTTGAATGTCATTTTTACCTATCGATTTTATGGCTTTTTCTGGCGTAGTTTGACGTGCTGATTGCAACGGTACCATTGGATCGGGTGGATTTGATGTATTTTTCGACTCAGCCCAATTTGATGGAAAAAGCCGCTATTGGTCGAGAAGGCACTTCCATAAGGGAGCCATCAAAAATGGTCTTTTGAATGTCATTTTTACCTATCGATTTTATGGCTTTTTCTGGCGTAGTTTGACGTGCTGATTGCAACGGTACCATTGGATCGGGTGGATTTGATGTATTTTTCGACTCAGCCCAATTTGATGGAAAAAGCCGCTATTGGTCGAGAAGGCACTTCCATAAGGGAGCCATCAAAAATGGTCTTTTGAATGTCATTTTTACCTATCGATTTTATGGCTTTTTCTGGCGTAGTTTGACGTGCTGATTGCAACGGTACCATTGGATCGGGTGGATTTGATGTATTTTTCGACTCAGCCCAATTTGATGGAAAAAGCCGCTATTGGTCGAGAAGGCACTTCCATAAGGGAGCCATCAAAAATGGTCTTTTGAATGTCATTTTTACCTATCGATTTTCTGGCTTTTTCTGGCGTAGTTTGACGTGCTGATTGCAACGGTACCATTGGATCGGGTGGATTTGATGTATTTTTCGACTCAGCCCAATTTGATGGAAAAAGCCGCTATCGGTCGAGAAGGCACTTCCATAAGGGAGCCATCAAAAATGGTCTTTTGAATGTCATTTTTACCTATCGATTTTATGGCTTTTTCTGGCGTAGTTTGACGTGCTGATTGCAACGGTACCATTGGATCGGGTGGATTTGATGTATTTGTCGACTCAGCCTAATTTGATGGAAAAAGCTGCTATTGGTCGAGAAGGCACTTCCATAAGGGAGCCATCAAAAATGGTCTTTTGAATGTCATTTTTACCTATCGATTTTCTGGCTTTTTCTGGCGTAGTTTGACGTGCTGATTGCAACGGTACCATTGGATCGGGTGGATTTGATGTATTTGTCGACTCAGCCTAATTTGATGGAAAAAGCCGCTATTGGTCGAGAAGGCACTTCCATAAGGGAGCCATCAAAAATGGTCTTTTGAATGTCATTTTTACCTATCGATTTTATGGCTTTTTCTGGCGTAGTTTGACGTGCTGATTGCAACGGTACCATTGGATCGGGTGGATTTGATGTATTTTTCGACTCAGCCCAATTTGATGGAAAAAGCTGCTATTGGTCGAGAAGGCACTTCCATAAGGGAGCCATCAAAAATGGTCTTTTGAATGTCATTTTTACCCATCGATTTTATGGCTTTTTCTGGCGTAGTTTGACGTGCTGATTGCAACGGTACCATTGGATCGGGTGGATTCGATGTATTTTTCGACTCAGCCCAATTTGATGGAAAAAGCCGCTATTGGTCGAGAAGGCACTTCCATAAGGGAGCCATCAAAAATGGTCTTTTGAATGTCATTTTTACCCATCGATTTTATGGCTTTTTCTGGCGTAGTTTGACGTGCTGATTGCAACGGTACCATTGGATCGGGTGGATTCGATGTATTTTTCGACTCAGCCCAATTTGATGGAAAAAGCCGCTATTGGTCGAGAAGGCACTTCCATAAGGGAGCCATCAAAAATGGTCTTTTGAATGTCATTTTTACCTATCGATTTTCTGGCTTTTTCTGGCGTAGTTTGACGTGCTGATTGCAACGGTACCATTGGATCGGGTGGATTTGATGTATTTTTCGACTCAGCCCAATTTGATGGAAAAAGCCGCTATTGGTCGAGAAGGCACTTCCATAAGGGAGCCATCAAAAATGGTCTTTTGAATGTCATTTTTACCTATCGATTTTATGGCTTTTTCTGGCGTAGTTTGACGTGCTGATTGCAACGGTACCATTGGATCGGGTGGATTTGATGTATTTTTCGACTCAGCCCAATTTGATGGAAAAAGCCGCTATTGGTCGAGAAGGCACTTCCATAAGGGAGCCATCAAAAATGGTCTTTTGAATGTCATTTTTACCTATCGATTTTATGGCTTTTTCTGGCGTAGTTTGACGTGCTGATTGCAACGGTACCATTGGATCGGGTGGATTTGATGTATTTTTCGACTCAGCCCAATTTGAGGGAAAAAGCCGCTATAGGTCGAGAAGGCACTTCCATAAGGGAGCCATCAAAAATGGTCTTTTGAATGTCATTTTTACCTATCGATTTTATGGCTTTTTCTGGCGTAGTTTGACGTGCTGATTGCTACGGTACCATTGGATCGGGTGGATTTGATGTATTTTTCGACTCAGCACAATTTGATGGAAAAAGCCGCTATTGGTCGAGAAGGCACTTCCATAAGGGAGCCATCAAAAATGGTCTTTTGAATGTCATTTTTACCTATCGATTTTATGGCTTTTTCTGGCGTAGTTTGACGTGCTGATTGCAACGGTACCATTGGATCGGGTGGATTTGATGTATTTTTCGACTCAGCCCAATTTGATGGGAAAAGCCGCTATTGGTCGAGAAGGCACTTCCATAAGGGAGCCATCAAAAATGGTCTTTTGAATGTCATTTTTACCCATCGATTTTATGGCTTTTTCTGGCGTAGTTTGACGTGCTGATTGCAACGGTACCATTGGATCGGGTGGATTCGATGTATTTTTCGACTCAGCCCAATTTGATGGAAAAAGCCGCTATTGGTCGAGAAGGCACTTCCATAAGGGAGCCATCAAAAATGGTCTTTTGAATGTCATTTTTACCTATCGATTTTCTGGCTTTTTCTGGCGTAGTTTGACGTGCTGATTGCAACGGTACCATTGGATCGGGTGGATTTGATGTATTTTTCGACTCAGCCCAATTTGATGGAAAAAGCCGCTATTGGTCGAGAAGGCACTTCCATAAGGGAGCCATCAAAAATGGTCTTTTGAATGTCATTTTTACCTATCGATTTTATGGCTTTTTCTGGCGTAGTTTGACGTGCTGATTGCAACGGTACCATTGGATCGGGTGGATTTGATGTATTTTTCGACTCAGCCCAATTTGATGGAAAAAGCCGCTATTGGTCGAGAAGGCACTTCCATAAGGGAGCCATCAAAAATGGTCTTTTGAATGTCATTTTTACCTATCGATTTTATGGCTTTTTCTGGCGTAGTTTGACGTGCTGATTGCAACGGTACCATTGGATCAGGTGGATTTGATGTATTTTTCGACTCAGCCCAATTTGAGGGAAAAAGCCGCTATAGGTCGAGAAGGCACTTCCATAAGGGAGCCATCAAAAATGGTCTTTTGAATGTCATTTTTACCTATCGATTTTATGGCTTTTTCTGGCGTAGTTTGACGTGCTGATTGCTACGGTACCATTGGATCGGGTGGATTTGATGTATTTTTCGACTCAGCACAATTTGATGGAAAAAGCCGCTATTGGTCGAGAAGGCACTTCCATAAGGGAGCCATCAAAAATGGTCTTTTGAATGTCATTTTTACCTATCGATTTTATGGCTTTTTCTGGCGTAGTTTGACGTGCTGATTGCAACGGTACCATTGGATCGGGTGGATTTGATGTATTTTTCGACTCAGCCCAATTTGATGGGAAAAGCCGCTATTGGTCGAGAAGGCACTTCCATGAGGGAGCCATCAAAAATGGTCTTTTGAATGTCATTTTCACCTATCGATTTTATGGCTTTTTCTGGCGTAGTTTGACGTGCTGATTGCAACGGTACCATTGGATCGGGTGGATTTGATGTATTTGTCCACTCAGCCCAATTTGATGGAAAAAGCCGCTATTGGTCGAGAAGGCACTTCCATAAGGGAGCCATCAAAAATGGTCTTTTGAATGTCATTTTTACCTATCGATTTTCTGGCTTTTTCTGGCGTAGTTTGACGTGCTGATTGCAACGGTACCATTGGATCGGGTGGATTTGATGTATTTTTCGACTCAGCCCAATTTGAGGGAAAAAGCCGCTATTGGTCGAGAAGGCACTTCCATAAGGGAGCCATCAAAAATGGTCTTTTGAATGTCATTTTTACCTATCGATTTTATGGCTTTTTCTGGCGTAGTTTGACGTGCTGATTGCAACGGTACCATTGGATCGGGTGGATTTGATGTATTTTTCGACTCAGCCCAATTTGATGGAAAAAGCCGCTATTGGCCGAGAAGGCACTTCCATAAGGGAGCCATCAAAAATGGTCTTTTGAATGTCATTTTTACCTATCGATTTTATGGCTTTTTCTGGCGTAGTTTGACGTGCTGATTGCAACGGTACCATTGGATCGGGTGGATTTGATGTATTTTTCGACTCAGCCCAATTTGATGGGAAAAGCTGCTATTGGTCGAGAAGGCACTTCCATAAGGGAGCCATCAAAAATGGTCTTTTGAATGTCATTTTCACCTATCGATTTTATGGCTTTTTCTGGCGTAGTTTGACGTGCTGATTGCAACGGTACCATTGGATCGGGTGGATTTGATGTATTTGTCCACTCAGCCCAATTTGATGGAAAAAGCCGCTATTGGTCGAGAAGGCACTTCCATAAGGGAGCCATCAAAAATGGTCTTTTGAATGTCATTTTTACCTATCGATTTTATGGCTTTTTCTGGCGTAGTTTGACGTGCTGATTGCAACGGTACCATTGGATCGGGTGGATTTGATGTATTTTTCGACTCAGCCCAATTTGATGGGAAAAGCTGCTATTGGTCGAGAAGGCACTTCCATAAGGGAGCCATCAAAAATGGTCTTTTGAATGTCATTTTTACCTATCGATTTTATGGCTTTTTCTGGTGTAGTTTGACGTGCTGATTGCAACGGTACCATTGGATCGGGTGGATTTGATGTATTTTTCGACTCAGCCCAATTTGATGGAAAAAGCCGCTATTGGTCGAGAAGGCACTTTCATAAGGGAGCCATCAAAAATGGTCTTTTGAATGTCATTTTTACCTATCGATTTTCTGGCTTTTTCTGGCGTAGTTTGACGTGCTGATTGCAACGGTACCATTGGATCGGGTGGATTTGATGTATTTTTCGACTCAGCCCAATTTGATGGAAAAAGCCGCTATTGGTCGAGAAGGCACTTCCATAAGGGAGCCATCAAAAATGGTCTTTTGAATGTCATTTTTACCTATCGATATTATGGCTTTTTCTGGCGTAGTTTGACGTGCTGATTGCAACGGTACCATTGCATTGGGTGGATTTGATGTATTTTTCGATTCAGCCCAATTTGATGGAAATAGCCAATATTGACCGAAAATGCATTTTTACTGCATACATAAGTGAGCCGTCAAAAATGGTCTTTTGAATGTCATTTTTACCTATCGATTTTATGGCTTTTTCTGGCGTAGTTTGACGTGCTGATTGCAACGGTACCATTGGATCGGGTGGATTTGATGTATTTTTCGACTCAGCCCAATTTGATGGAAAAAGTTGCTATTGGTCGAGAAGGCACTTCCATAAGGGAGCCATCAGAAATGGTCTTTTGAATGTCATTTTTACCTATCGGTTTTATGGCTTTTTCTGGCGTAGTTAGACGTGCTGATTGCAACGGTACCATTGGATCGGGTGGTTTTGATGTTTTTTTCGACTCAGCCCAATTTGATGGAAAAAGCCGCTATTGGTCGAGAAGGCACTTCCATGAGGGAGCCATCAAAAATGGTCTTTTGAATGTCATTTTTACCTATCGATTTTATGGCTTTTTCTGGCGTAGTTTTACGTGCTGATTGCAACGGTACCATTGGATCGGGTGGATTTGATGTATTTTTAAACTCAGCCCAATTTGATGGAAAAAGCCGCTATTGGTCGAGAAGGCAACTCCATAAGGGAGCCATCAAAAATGGTCTTTTGAATGTCATTTTTACCTATCGATTTTATGGCTTTTTCTGGCGTAGTTTGACGTGCTGATTGCAACGGTACCATTGGATCGGGTGGATTTGATGTATTTTTCGACTCAGCCCAATTTGATGGAAAAAGCCGCTATTGGTCGAGAAGGCACTTCCATAAGGGAGCCATCAAAAATGGTCTTTTGAATGTCATTTTTACCGATCGATTTTATGGCTTTTTCTGGTGTAGTTTGACGTGCTGATTGCAACGGTACCATTGGATCGGGTGGATTTGATGTATTTTTCGACTCAATCGAATTTGATGGAAAAAGCCGCTATTGGTCGAGAAGGCACTTCCATAAGGGAGCCGTCAAAAATGGTCTTTCTAATGTCATTTTTACCTATCGATTTTATGGCTTTTTCTGGCGTAGTTTGACGTGCTGATTGCAACGGTACCATTGGATCGGGTGGATTTGATGTATTTTTCGACTCAGCCCAATTTGATGGAAAAAGCCGCTATTGGTCGAAAAGGCACTTCCATAAGGGAGCCATCAAAAATGGTCTTTTGAATGTCATTTTTACCTATCGATTTTATGGCTTTTTCTGGCGTAGTTTGAAGTGCTGATTGCAACGGTACCATTGGATTTGGTGGATTTGATGTATTTTTCGACTCAGTCCAATTTGATGGAAAAAGTCAATATTGACTGAAAATGCATTTCTACCGCACATATCAGTAAGCCGTCAAAAATGGTCTTTTGAATGTCATTTTTACCTATCGATTTTATGGCTTTTTCTGGCGTAGTTTGACGTGCTGATTGCAAAGGTACCATCGGATCGGGTGGATTTGATGTATTTTTCGACTCAGCCCAATTCGATGGAAAAAGCCGCTATTGGTCGAGAAGGCACTTCCATAAGGGAGCCATCAAAAATGGTCTTTTGAATGTCATTTTTACCTATCGATTTTATGTTTTTTTCTGGCGTAGTTTGACGTGCTGATTGCAACGGTACCATTGGATCGGGTGGATTTGATGTATTTTTCGACTCAGCCCAATTTGATGGAAAAAGCCGCTATTGGTCGATAAGGCACATCCATAAGGGAGCCATCAAAAATGGTCGTTTGAATGTCATTTTTACCTATCGATTTTCTGGCTTTTTTTGGCGTAGTTTGACGTGCTGATTGCAACGGTTCCATTGGTTTGGGTGGATTTGATGTATTTTGCGACTCAGCCTAATTTGATGGAAAAAGCTGCTATTGGTCGAGAAGGCACTTCCATAAGGGAGCCATCAAAAATGGTCTTTTGAATGTCATTTTTACCAATCGATTTTATGGCTTTTTCTGGCGTAGTTTGACGTGCTGATTGCAACGGTACCATTGGATCGGGTGGATTTGATGTATTTTTCGACTCAGCCCAATTTGATGGAAAAAGCCGCTATTGGTCGAGAAGGCACTTCCATAAGAGAGCCATCAAAAATGGTCTTTTGAATGTCATTTTTACCTATCGATTTTATGGCTTTTTCTGGCGTAGTTTGACGTGCTGATTGCAACGGTACCATTGGATTGGGTGGATTTGATGTATTTTTCGACTCAGCCCAATTTGATTGAAAAAGCTGCTATTGGTCGAGAAGGCACTTCCATAAGGGAGCCATCAAAAATGGCCTTTTGAATGTCATTTTTAACTATCGATTTTATGGCTTTTTCTGGCGTAGTTTGACGTGCTGATTGCAACGGTACCATTGGATCGGGTGGATTTGATGTATTTTTCGACTCAGCCCAATTTGATGGAAAAAGCCGCTATTGGTCGAGAAGGCACTTCCATAAGGGAGCCATCAAAAATGGTCTTTTGAATGTCATTTTTACCTATCGATTTTCTGGCTTTTTCTGGCGTAGTTTGACGTGCTGATTGCAACGGTACCATTGGATCGGGTGGATTTGATGTATTTTTCGACTCAGCCCAATTTGATGGAAAAAGCCGCTATTGGTCGACAAGGCACTTCCATAAGGGAGCCATCAAAAATGGTCTTTTGAATGTCATTTTTACCTATCGATTTTATGGCTTTTTCTGGCGTAGTTTGACGTGCTGATTGCAACGGTACCATTGGATCGGGTGGATTTGATGTATTTTTCGACTCAGCACAATTTGATGGAAAAAGCCACTATTGGTCGAAGAGGCACTTCCATAAGGGAGCCATCAAAAATGGTCTTTTGAATGTCATTTTTACCTATCGATTTTATGGCTTTTTCTGGCGGAGTTTGACGTGCTGATTGCAACGGTACCATTGGATCGGGTGGATTTGATGTATTTTTCGACTCAGCCCAATTTGATGGAAAAAGCCGCTATTGGTCGAGAAGGCACTTCCATAAGGGAGCCATCAAAAATGGTCTTTTGAATGTCATTTTTACCTATCGATTTTATGGCTTTTTCTGGCGTAGTTTGACGTGCTGATTGCAACGGTACCATTGGATCGGGTGGATTTGATGTATTTTTCGACTCAGCCCAATTTGATGGAAAAAGCCGCTATTGGTCGAGAAGGCACTTCCATAAGGGAGCCATCAAAAATGGTCTTTTTAATGTCATTTTTACCTATCGATTTTATGGCTTTTTCTGGCGTAGTTTGACGTGCTGATTGCAACGGTACCATTGGATCGGGTGGATTTGATGTATTTTTCGACTCAGCCCAATTTGATGGAAAAAGCCGCTATTGGTCGAGAAGGCACTTCCATAAGGGAGCCATCAAAAATGGTCTTTTGAATGTCATTTTTACCTATCGATTTTATGGCTTTTTCTGGCGTAATTTGACGTGCTGATTGCAACGGTACCATTGGATCGGGTGGATTTGATGTATTTTTCGACTCAGCCCAATTTGATGGAAAAAGCCGCTATTGGTCGAGAAGGCACTTCCATAAGGGAGCCATCAAAAATGGTCTTTTGAATGTCATTTTTACCAATCGATTTTATGGCTTTTTCTGGTGTAGTTTGACGTGCTGATTGCAATGGTACCATTGGATCGGGTGGATTTGATGTATTTGTCGACTCAGCCCAATTTGATGGAAAAAGCCGCTATTGGTCGATAAGGCACTTCCATAAGGGAGCCATCAAAAATGGTCGTTTGAATGTCATTTTTACCTATCGATTTTCTGGCTTTTTTTGGCGTAGTTTGACGTGCTGATTGCAACGGTACCATTGGATCGGGTGGATTTGATGTATTTTGCGACTCAGCCCAATTTGATGGAAAAAGCCGCTATTGGTCGAGAAGGCACTTCCATAAGGGAGCCATCAAAAATGGTCTTTTGAATGTCATTTTTACCAATCGATTTTATGGCTTTTTATGGCGTAGTTTGACGTGCTGATTGCAACGGTACCATTGGATCGGGTGGATTTGATGTATTTTTCGACTCAGCCCAATTTGATGGAAAAAGCCGCTATTGGTCGAGAGGCACTTCCATAAGAGAGCCATCAAAAATGGTCTTTTGAATGTCATTTTTACCTATCGATTTTATGGCTTTTTCTGGCGTAGTTTGACGTGCTGATTGCAACGGTACCATTGGATTGGGTGGATTTGATGTATTTTTCGACTCAGCCCAATTTGATTGAAAAAGCTGCTATTGGTCGAGAAGGCACTTCCATAAGGGAGCCATCAAAAATGGCCTTTTGAATGTCATTTTTAACTATCGATTTTATGGCTTTTTCTGGCGTAGTTTGACGTGCTGATTGCAACGGTACCATTGGATCGGGTGGATTTGATGTATTTTTCGACTAAGCCCAATTTGATGGAAAAAGCCGCTATTGGTCGAGAAGGCACTTCCATAAGGGAGCCATCAAAAATGGTCTTTTGAATGTCATTTTTACCTATCGATTTTATGGCTTTTTCTGGCGTAGTTTGACGTGCTGATTGCAACGGTACCATTGGATCGGGTGGATTTGATGTATTTGTCGACTCAGCCCAATTTGATGGAAAAAGCCGCTATTGGTCGATAAGGCACTTCCATAAGGGAGCCATCAAAAATGGTCGTTTGAATGTCATTTTTACCTATCGATTTTCTGGCTTTTTTTGGCGTAGTTTGACGTGCTGATTGCAACGGTACCATTGGATCGGGTGGATTTGATGTATTTTGCGACTCAGCCCAATTTGATGGAAAAAGCCGCTATTGGTCGAGAAGGCACTTCCATAAGGGAGCCATCAAAAATGGTCTTTTGAATGTCATTTTTACCAATCGATTTTATGGCTTTTTATGGCGTAGTTTGACGTGCTGATTGCAACGGTACCATTGGATCGGGTGGATTTGATGTATTTTTCGACTCAGCCCAATTTGATGGAAAAAGCCGCTATTGGTCGAGAGGCACTTCCATAAGAGAGCCATCAAAAATGGTCTTTTGAATGTCATTTTTACCTATCGATTTTATGGCTTTTTCTGGCGTAGTTTGACGTGCTGATTGCAACGGTACCATTGGATTGGGTGGATTTGATGTATTTTTCGACTCAGCCCAATTTGATTGAAAAAGCTGCTATTGGTCGAGAAGGCACTTCCATAAGGGAGCCATCAAAAATGGCCTTTTGAATGTCATTTTTAACTATCGATTTTATGGCTTTTTCTGGCGTAGTTTGACGTGCTGATTGCAACGGTACCATTGGATCGGGTGGATTTGATGTATTTTTCGACTAAGCCCAATTTGATGGAAAAAGCCGCTATTGGTCGAGAAGGCACTTCCATAAGGGAGCCATCAAAAATGGTCTTTTGAATGTCATTTTTACCTATCGATTTTATGGCTTTTTCTGGCGTAGTTTGA
Organism: Thysanoteuthis rhombus; assembly: GCA_963457665.1. Classification (NCBI taxonomy): domain Eukaryota; kingdom Metazoa; phylum Mollusca; class Cephalopoda; order Oegopsida; family Thysanoteuthidae; genus Thysanoteuthis; species Thysanoteuthis major. The sequence goes on from OY735232.1 coordinate 47,454,793, forward strand.
CGTGCTGATTGCAACGGTACCATTGGATCGGGTGGATTTGATGTATTTTTCGACTCAGCCCAATTTGATGGAAAAAGCCGCTATTGGTCGAGAAGGCACTTCCATAAGGGAGCCATCAAAAATGGTCTTTTGAATGTCATTTTTACCTATCGATTTTATGGCTTTTTCTGGCGTAGTTTGACATGCTGATTGCAACGGTACCATATGATCGGGTGGATTTGATGTATTTTTCGACTCAGCCCAATTTGATGGAAAAAGCCGCTATTGGTCGAGAAGGCACTTCCATAAGGGAGCCATCAAAAATGGTCTTTTGAATGTCATTTTTACCTATCGATTTTATGGCTTTTTCTGGCGTAGTTTGACGTGCTGATTGCAACGGTACCATTGGATCGGGTGGATTTGATGTATTTTTCGACTCAGCCCAATTTGATGGAAAAAGCCGCTATTGGTCGAGAAGGCACTTCCATAAGGGAGCCATCAAAAATGGTCTTTTTAATGTCATTTTTACCTATCGATTTTATGGCTTTTTCTGGCGTAGTTTGACGTGCTGATTGCAACGGTACCATTGGATCGGGTGGATTTGATGTATTTTTCGACTCAGCCCAATTTGATGGAAAAAGTCAATATTGACCGAAATGCATTTCTACCGCAAACATCAGTAAGCCGTCAAAAATGGTCTTTTGAATGTCATTTTTACCTATCGATTTTATGGCTTTTTCTGGCGTAGTTTGACGTGCTGATTGCAACGGTACCATTGGATCGGGTGGATTTGATGTATTTTTCGACTCAGCCCAATTTGATGGAAAAAGCCGCTATTGGTCGAGAAAGCACTTCCATAAGGGAGCCATCAAAAATGGTCTTTTGAATGTCATTTTTACCTATCGGTTTTATGGCTTTTTCTGGCGTAGTTAGACGTGCTGATTGCAACGGTACCATTGGATCGGGTGGTTTTGATGTATTTGTCGACTCAGCCCAATTTGATGGAAAAAGCCGCTATTGGTCGATAAGGCACATCCATAAGGGAGCCATCAAAAATGGTCTTTTGAATGTCATTTTTACCTATCGATTTTATGGCTTTTTCTGGCGTAGTTTGACGTGCTGATTGCAACGGTACCATTGGATCGGGTGGATTTGATGTATTTTTCGACTCAGCCCAATTTGATGGAAAAAGCCGCTATTGGTCGAGAAGGCACTTCCATAAGAGAGCCATCAAAAATGGTCTTTTGAATGTCATTTTTACCTATCGATTTTATGGCTTTTTCTGGCGTAGTTTGACGTGCTGATTGCAACGGTACCATTGGATTGGGTGGATTTGATGTATTTTTCGACTCAGCCCAATTTGATTGAAAAAGCTGCTATTGGTCGAGAAGGCACTTCCATAAGGGAGCCATCAAAAATGGCCTTTTGAATGTCATTTTCAACTATCGATTTTATGGCTTTTTCTGGCGTAGTTTGACGTGCTGATTGCAACGGTACCATTGGATCGGGTGGATTTGATGTATTTTTCGACTCAGCCCAATTTGATGGAAAAAGCCGCTATTGGTCGAGAAGGCACTTCCATAAGGGAGCCATCAAAAATGGTCTTTTGAATGTCATTTTTACCTATCGATTTTATGGCTTTTTCTGGCGGAATTTGACGTGCTGATTGCAACGGTACCATTGGATCGGGTGGATTTGATGTATTTTTCGACTCAGCCCAATTTGATGGAAAAAGCCGCTATTGGTCGAGAAGGCACTTCCATAAGGGAGCCATCAAAAATGGTCTTTTGAATGTCATTTTTACCTATCGATTTTATGGCTTTTTCTGGTGTAGTTTGACGTGCTGATTGCAACGGTACCATTGGATCGGGTGGATTTGATGTATTTTTCGACTCAATCCAATTTGATGGAAAAAGCCGCTATTGGTCGAGAAGGCACTTCCATAAGGGAGCCATCAAAAATGGTCATTTGAATGTCATTTTTACCTATCGATTTTATGGCTTTTTCTGGCGGAATTTGACGTGCTGATTGCAACGGTACCATTGGATCGGGTGGATTTGATGTATTTTTCGACTCAGCCCAATTTGATGGAAAAAGCCGCTATTGGTCGAGAAGGCACTTCCATAAGGGAGCCATCAAAAATGGTCTTTTGAATGTCATTTTTACCTATCGATTTTATGGCTTTTTCTGGCGTAGTTTGACGTGCTGATTGCAACGGTACCATTGGATCGGGTGGATTTGATGTATTTTTCGACTCAGCCCAATTTGATGGAAAAAGCCGCTATTGGTCGAGAAGGCACTTCCATAAGGGAGCCATCAAAAATGGTCTTTTGAATGTCATTTTTACCTATCGATTTTATGGCTTTTTCTGGCGTAGTTTGACATGCTGATTGCAACGGTACCATTGGATCGGTTGGATTTGATGTATTTTTCGACTCAGCCCAATCTGATGGAAAAAGCCGCTATTGGTCGAGAAGGCACTTCCATAAGGGAGCCATCAAAAATGGTCTTTTGAATGTCATTTTTACCTATCGATTTTATGGCTTTTTCTGGCGTAGTTTGACGTGCTGATTGCAACGGTACCATTGGATCGGGTGGATTTGATGTATTTTTCGACTCAGCCCAATTTGATGGAAAAAGCCGCTATTGGTCGAGAAGGCACTTCCATAAGGGAGCCATCAAAAATGGTCTTTTGAATGTCATTTTTACCTATCGATTTTATGGCTTTTTCTGGCGTAGTTTGACGTGCTGATTGCAACGGTACCATTGGATCGGGTGGATTTGATGTATTTTTCAACTCAGCCCAATTTGATGGAAAAAGTCAATATTGACCGAAATGCATTTCTACCGCAAACATCAGTAAGCCGTCAAAAATGGTCTTTTGAATGTCATTTTTACCTATCGATTTTCTGGCTTTTTCTGGCGTAGTTTGACGTGCTGATTGCAACGGTACCATTGGATCGGTCGGATTTGATGTATTTTTCGACTCAGCCCAATTTGATGGAAAAAGCCGCTATTGGTCGAGAAAGCACTTCCATAAGGGAGCCATCAAAAATGGTCTTTTGAATGTCATTTTTACCTATCGGTTTTATGGCTTTTTCTGGCGTAGTTAGACGTGCTGATTGCAACGGTACCATTGGATCGGGTGGTTTTGATGTATTTGTCGACTCAGCCCAATTTGATGGAAAAAGCCGCTATTGGTCGATAAGGCACATCCATAAGGGAGCCATCAAAAATGGTCTTTTGAATGTCATTTTTACCTATCGATTTTATGGCTTTTTCTGGCGTAGTTTGACGTGCTGATTGCAACGGTACCATTGGATCGGGTGGATTTGATGTATTTTTCGACTCAGCCCAATTTGATGGAAAAAGCCGCTATTGGTCGAGAAGGCACTTCCATAAGAGAGCCATCAAAAATGGTCTTTTGAATGTCATTTTTACCTATCGATTTTATGGCTTTTTCTGGCGTAGTTTGACGTGCTGATTGCAACGGTACCATTGGATTGGGTGGATTTGATGTATTTTTCGACTCAGCCCAATTTGATTGAAAAAGCTGCTATTGGTCGAGAAGGCACTTCCATAAGGGAGCCATCAAAAATGGCCTTTTGAATGTCATTTTCAACTATCGATTTTATGGCTTTTTCTGGCGTAGTTTGACGTGCTGATTGCAACGGTACCATTGGATCGGGTGGATTTGATGTATTTTTCGACTCAGCCCAATTTGATGGAAAAAGCCGCTATTGGTCGAGAAGGCACTTCCATAAGGGAGCCATCAAAAATGGTCTTTTGAATGTCATTTTTACCTATCGATTTTATGGCTTTTTCTGGCGGAATTTGACGTGCTGATTGCAACGGTACCATTGGATCGGGTGGATTTGATGTATTTTTCGACTCAGCCCAATTTGATGGAAAAAGCCGCTATTGGTCGAGAAGGCACTTCCATAAGGGAGCCATCAAAAATGGTCTTTTGAATGTCATTTCTACCGATCGATTTTATGGCTTTTTCTGGTGTAGTTTGACGTGCTGATTGCAACGGTACCATTGGATCGGGTGGATTTGATGTATTTTTCGACTCAATCCAATTTGATGGAAAAAGCCGCTATTGGTCGAGAAGGCACATCCATAAGGGAGCTGTCAAAAATGGTCTTTCTAATGTCATTTTTACCTATCGATTTTATGGCTTTTTCTGGCGTAGTTTGACGTGCTGATTGCAACGGTACCATTGGATCGGGTGGATTTGATGTATTTTTCGACTCAGCCCAATTTGATGGAAAAAGCCGCTATTGGTCGAGAAGGCACTTCCATAAGGGAGCCATCAAAAATGGTCTTTTGAATGTCATTTTTACCTATCGATTTTATGGCTTTTTCTGGCGTAGTTTGACGTGCTGATTGCAACGGTACCATTGGATCGGGTGGATTTGATGTATTTTTCGACTCAGCCCAATTTGATGGAAAAAGCCGCTATTGGTCGAGAAGGCACTTCCATAAGGGAGCCATCAAAAATGGTCTTTTGAATGTCATTTTTACCTATCGATTTTATGGCTTTCTCTGGCGTAGTTTGACGTGCTGATTGCAACGGTACCATTGGATCGGGTGGATTTGATGTATTTTTCGACTCAGCCCAATTTGATGGAAAAAGCCGCTATTGGTCGAGAAGGCACTTCCATAAGGGAGCCATCAAAAATGGTCTTTTGAATGTCATTTTTACCTATCGATTTTATGGCTTTTTCTGGCGTAGTTTGACGTGCTGATTGCAACGGTACCATTGGATCGGGTGGATTTGATGTATTTTTCGACTCAGCCCAATTTGATGGAAAAAGCCTCTATTGGTCGAGAAGGCATTTCCATAAGGGAGCCATCAAAAATGGTCTTTTGAATGTCATTTTTACCTATCGATTTTATGGCTTTTTCTGGCGGAGTTTGACGTGCTGATTGCAACGGTACCATTGGATCGGGTGGATTTGATGTATTTTTCGACTCAGCCCAATTTGATGGAAAAAGCCGCTATTGGTCGAGAAGGCACTTCCATAAGGGAGCCATCAAAAATGGTCTTTTTAATGTCATTTTTACCTATCGATTTTATGGCTTTTTCTGGCGTAGTTTGACGTGCTGATTGCAACGGTACCATTGGATCGGGTGGATTTGATGTATTTTTCGACTCAGCCCAATTTGATGGAAAAAGCCGCTATTGGTCGAGAAGGCACTTCCATAAGGGAGCCATCAAAAATGGTCTTTTGAATGTCATTTTTACCTATCAATTTTATGGCTTTTCCTGGCGTAGTTTGACGTGCTGATTGCAACGGTACCATTGGATCGGCTGGATTTGATGTATTTTTCGACTCAGCCCAATTTGATGGAAAAAGCCGCTATTGGTCGAGAAGGCACTTCCATAAGGGAGCCATCAAAAATGGTCATTTGAATGTCATTTTTACCTATCGATTTTATGGCTTTTTCTGGCGGAATTTGACGTGCTGATTGCAACGGTACCATTGGATCGGGTGGATTTGATGTATTTTTCGACTCAGCCCAATTTGATGGAAAAAGCCGCTATTGGTCGAGAAGGCACTTCCATAAGGGAGCCATCAAAAATGGTCTTTTGAATGTCATTTTTACCTATCGATTTTATGGCTTTTTCTGGCGTAGTTTGACGTGCTGATTGCAACGGTACCATTGGATCGGGTGGATTTGATGTATTTTTCGACTCAGCCCAATTTGATGGAAAAAGCCACTATTGGTCGAGAAGGCACTTCCATAAGGGAGCCATCAAAAACGGTCTTTTGAATGTCATTTTTACCTATCGATTTTATGGCTTTTTCTGGCGTAGTTTGACGTGCTGATTGCAACGGTACCATTGGATCGGGTGGATTTGATGTATTTTTTGACTCAGCCCAATCTGATGGAAAAAGCCGCTATTGGTCGAGAAGGCACTTCCATAAGGGAGCCATCAAAAATGGTCTTTTGAATGTCATTTTTACCTATCGATTTTATGGCTTTTTCTGGCGTAGTTTGACGTGCTGATTGCAACGGTACCATTGGATCAGGTGGATTTGATGTATTTTTCGACTCAGCCCAATTTGATGGAAAAAGCCGCTATCGGTCGAGAAGGCACTTCCATAAGGGAGCCATCAAAAATGGTCTTTTGGATGTCATTTTTACCTATCGATTTTATGGCATTTTCTGGCGTAGTTTGACGTGCTGATTGCAACGGTACCATTGGATCGGGTGGATTTGATGTATTTTTCGACTCAGCCCAATTTGATGGAAAAAGCCGCTATTGGTCGAGAAGGCACTTCCATAAGGGAGCCATCAAAAATGGTCTTTTGAATGTCATTTTTACCTATCGATTTTATGGCTTTTTCTGGCGTAGTTTGACGTGCTGATTGCAACGGTACCATTGGATCGGGTGGATTTGATGTATTTGTCGACTCAATCCAATTTGATGGAAAAAGCCGCTATCAGTCGAGAAGGCACTTCAATAAGGGAGCCATCAAAAATGGTCTTTTGAATGTCATTTTTACCTATCGATTTTATGGCTTTTTCTGGCGTAGTTTGAAGTGCTGATTGCAACGGTACCATTGGATCGGGTGGATTTGATGTATTTGTCGACTCAGCCCAATTTGATGGAAAAAGCTGCTATTGGTCGAGAAGGCACTTCCATAAGGGAGCCATCAAAAACGGTCTTTTGAATGTCATTTTTACCTATCGATTTTCTGGCTTTTTCTGGCGTAGTTTGACGTGCTGATTGCAACGGTACCATTGGATCGGGTGGATTTGATGTATTTTTCGACTCAGCCCAATTTGATGGAAAAAGCCGCTATTGGTCGAGAAGGCACTTCCATAAGGGAGCCATCAAAAATGGTCTTTTGAATGTCATTTTTACCTATCGATTTTATGGCTTTTTCTGGCGTAGTTTGACGTGCTGATTGCAACGGTACCATTGGATCGGGTGGATTTGATGTATTTTTCGACTCAGCCCAATTTGATGGAAAAAGCCGCTATCGGTCGAGAAGGCACTTCCATAAGGGAGCCATCAAAAATGGTCTTTTGAATGTCATTTTTACCTATCGATTTTATGGCTTTTTCTGGCGTAGTTTGACGTGCTGATTGCAACGGTACCATTGGATCGGGTGGATTTGATGTATTTTTCGACTCAGCCCAATTTGATGGAAAAAGCCACTATTGGTCGAGAAGGCACTTCCATAAGGGAGCCATCAAAAACGGTCTTTTGAATGTCATTTTTACCTATCGATTTTATGGCTTTTTCTGGCGTAGTTTGACGTGCTGATTGCAACGGTACCATTGGATCGGGTGGATTTGATGTATTTTTTGACTCAGCCCAATCTGATGGAAAAAGCCGCTATTGGTCGAGAAGGCACTTCCATAAGGGAGCCATCAAAAATGGTCTTTTGAATGTCATTTTTACCTATCGATTTTATGGCTTTTTCTGGCGTAGTTTGACGTGCTGATTGCAACGGTACCATTGGATCAGGTGGATTTGATGTATTTTTCGACTCAGCCCAATTTGATGGAAAAAGCCGCTATTGGTCGAGAAGGCACTTCCATAAGGGAGCCATCAAAAATGGTCTTTTGGATGTCATTTTTACCTATCGATTTTATGGCATTTTCTGGCGTAGTTTGACGTGCTGATTGCAACGGTACCATTGGATCGGGTGGATTTGATGTATTTTTCGACTCAGCCCAATTTGATGGAAAAAGCCGCTATTGGTCGAGAAGGCACTTCCATAAGGGAGCCATCAAAAATGGTCTTTTGAATGTCATTTTTACCTATCGATTTTATGGCTTTTTCTGGCGTAGTTTGACGTGCTGATTGCAACGGTACCATTGGATCGGGTGGATTTGATGTATTTGTCGACTCAATCCAATTTGATGGAAAAAGCCGCTATCAGTCGAGAAGGCACTTCAATAAGGGAGCCATCAAAAATGGTCTTTTGAATGTCATTTTTACCTATCGATTTTATGGCTTTTTCTGGCGTAGTTTGAAGTGCTGATTGCAACGGTACCATTGGATCGGGTGGATTTGATGTATTTGTCGACTCAGCCCAATTTGATGGAAAAAGCTGCTATTGGTCGAGAAGGCACTTCCATAAGGGAGCCATCAAAAACGGTCTTTTGAATGTCATTTTTACCTATCGATTTTCTGGCTTTTTCTGGCGTAGTTTGACGTGCTGATTGCAACGGTACCATTGGATCGGGTGGATTTGATGTATTTTTCGACTCAGCCCAATTTGATGGAAAAAGCCGCTATTGGTCGAGAAGGCACTTCCATAAGGGAGCCATCAAAAATGGTCTTTTGAATGTCATTTTTACCTATCGATTTTATGGCTTTTTCTGGCGTAGTTTGACGTGCTGATTGCAACGGTACCATTGGATCGGGTGGATTTGATGTATTTTTCGACTCAGCCCAATTTGATGGAAAAAGCCGCTATCGGTCGAGAAGGCACTTCCATAAGGGAGCCATCAAAAATGGTCTTTTGAATGTCATTTTTACCTATCGATTTTATGGCTTTTTCTGGCGTAGTTTGACGTGCTGATTGCAACGGTACCATTGGATCGGGTGGATTTGATGTATTTGTCGACTCAGCCTAATTTGATGGAAAAAGCTGCTATTGGTCGAGAAGGCACTTCCATAAGGGAGCCATCAAAAATGGTCTTTTGAATGTCAATTTTACCTATCGATTTTCTGGCTTTTTCTGGCGTAGTTTGACGTGCTGATTGCAACGGTACCATTGGATCGGGTGGATTCGATGTATTTGTCGACTCAGCGTAATTTGATGGAAAAAGCCGCTATTGGTCGAGAAGGCACTTCCATAAGGGAGCCATCAAAAATGGTCTTTTGAATGTCATTTTTACCTATCGATTTTATGGCTTTTTCTGGCGTAGTTTGACGTGCTGATTGCAACGGTACCATTGGATCGGGTGGATTTGATGTATTTTTCGACTCAGCCCAATTTGATGGAAAAAGCCGCTATTGGTCGAGAAGGCACTTCCATAAGGGAGCCATCAAAAATGGTCTTTTGAATGTCATTTTTACCTATCGATTTTATGGCTTTTTCTGGCGTAGTTTGACGTGCTGATTGCAACGGTACCATTGGATCGGGTGGATTTGATGTATTTTTCGACTCAGCCCAATTTGATGGAAAAAGCCGCTATTGGTCGAGAAGGCACTTCCATAAGGGAGCCATCAAAAATGGTCTTCTGAATGTCATTTTTACCTATCGATTTTATGGCTTTTTCTGGCGTAGTTTGACGTGCTGATTGCAACGGTACCATTGGATCGGGTGGATTTGATGTATTTTTCGACTCAGCCCAATTTGATGGAAAAAGCCGCTATTGGTCGAGAAGGCACTTCCATAAGGGAGCCATCAAAAATGGTCTTTTGAATGTCATTTTTACCTATCGATTTTCTGGCTTTTTCTGGCGTAGTTTGACGTGCTGATTGCAACGGTACCATTGGATCGGGTGGATTTGATGTATTTTTCGACTCAGCCCAATTTGATGGAAAAAGCTGCTATCGGTCGAGAAGGCACTTCCATAAGGGAGCCATCAAAAATGGTCTTTTGAATGTCATTTTTACCTATCGATTTTATGGCTTTTTCTGGCGTAGTTTGACGTGCTGATTGCAACGGTACCATTGGATCGGGTGGATTTGATGTATTTGTCGACTCAGCCTAATTTGATGGAAAAAGCCGCTATTGGTCGAGAAGGCACTTCCATAAGGGAGCCATCAAAAATGGTCTTTTGAATGTCATTTTTACCTATCGATTTTCTGGCTTTTTCTGGCGTAGTTTGACGTGCTGATTGCAACGGTACCATTGGATCGGGTGGATTCGATGTATTTGTCGACTCAGCCTAATTTGATGGAAAAAGCCGCTATTGGTCGAGAAGGCACTTCCATAAGGGAGCCATCAAAAATGGTCTTTTGAATGTCATTTTTACCTATCGATTTTATGGCTTTTTCTGGCGTAGTTTGACGTGCTGATTGCAACGGTACCATTGGATCGGGTGGATTTGATGTATTTTTCGACTCAGCCCAATTTGATGGAAAAAGCCGCTATTGGTCGAGAAGGCACTTCCATAAGGGAGCCATCCAAAATGGTCTTTTGAATGTCATTTTTACCCATCGATTTTATGGCTTTTTCTGGCGTAGTTTGACGTGCTGATTGCAACGGTACCATTGGATCGGGTGGATTCGATGTATTTTTCGACTCAGCCCAATTTGATGGAAAAAGCCGCTATTGGTCGAGAAGGCACTTCCATAAGGGAGCCATCAAAAATGGTCTTTTGAATGTCATTTTTACCCATCGATTTTATGGCTTTTTCTGGCGTAGTTTGACGTGCTGATTGCAACGGTACCATTGGATCGGGTGGATTCGATGTATTTTTCGACTCAGCCCAATTTGATGGAAAAAGCCGCTATTGGTCGAGAAGGCACTTCCATAAGGGAGCCATCAAAAATGGTCTTTTGAATGTCATTTTTACCTATCGATTTTCTGGCTTTTTCTGGCGTAGTTTGACGTGCTGATTGCAACGGTACCATTGGATCGGGTGGATTTGATGTATTTTTCGACTCAGCCCAATTTGATGGAAAAAGCCGCTATCAGTCGAGAAGGCACTTCCATAAGGGAGCCATCAAAAATGGTCTTTTGAATGTCATTTTTACCTATCGATTTTATGGCTTTTTCTGGCGTAGTTTGACGTGCTGATTGCAACGGTACCATTGGATCGGGTGGATTTGATGTATTTTTCGACTCAGCCCAATTTGATGGAAAAAGCCGCTATTGGTCGAGAAGGCACTTCCATAAGGGAGCCATCAAAAATGGTCTTTTGAATGTCATTTTTACCTATCGATTTTCTTGCTTTTTCTGGCGTAGTTTGACGTGCTGATTGCAACGGTACCATTGGATCGGGTGGATTTGATGTATTTTTCGACTCAGCCCAATTTGAGGGAAAAAGCCGCTATTGGTCGAGAAGGCACTTCCATAAGGGAGCCATCAAAAATGGTCTTTTGAATGTCATTTTTACCTATCGATTTTATGGCTTTTTCTGGCGTAGTTTGACGTGCTGATTGCTACGGTACCATTGGATCGGGTGGATTTGATGTATTTTTCGACTCAGCACAATTTGATGGAAAAAGCCGCTATTGGTCGAGAAGGCACTTCCATAAGGGAGCCATCAAAAATGGTCTTTTGAATGTCATTTTTACCTATCGATTTTATGGCTTTTTCTGGCGTAGTTTGACGTGCTGATTGCAACGGTACCATTGGATCGGGTGGATTTGATGTATTTTTCGACTCAGCCCAATTTGATGGGAAAAGCCGCTATTGGTCGAGAAGGCACTTCCATGAGGGAGCCATCAAAAATGGTCTTTTGAATGTCATTTTCACCTATTGATTTTATGGCTTTTTCTGGCGTAGTTTGACGTGCTGATTGCAACGGTACCATTGGATCGGGTGGATTTGATGTATTTGTCCACTCAGCCCAATTTGATGGAAAAAGCCGCTATTGGTCGAGAAGGCACTTCCATAAGGGAGCCATCAAAAATGGTCTTTTGAATGTCATTTTTACCTATCGATTTTCTGGCTTTTTCTGGCGTAGTTTGACGTGCTGATTGCAACGGTACCATTGGATCGGGTGGATTTGATGTATTTTTCGACTCAGCCCAATTTGATGGAAAAAGCCGCTATTGGTCGAGAAGGCACTTCCATAAGGGAGCCATCAAAAATGGTCTTTTGAATGTCATTTTTACCTATCGATTTTATGGCTTTTTCTGGCGTAGTTTGACGTGCTGATTGCAACGGTACCATTGGATCGGGTGGATTTGATGTATTTTTCGACTCAGCCCAATTTGATGGAAAAAGCCGCTATTGGCCGAGAAGGCACTTCCATAAGGGAGCCATCAAAAATGGTCTTTTGAATGTCATTTTTACCTATCGATTTTATGGCTTTTTCTGGCGTAGTTTGACGTGCTGATTGCAACGGTACCATTGGATCGGGTGGATTTGATGTATTTTTCGACTCAGCCCAATTTGATGGGAAAAGCTGCTATTGGTCGAGAAGGCACTTCCATAAGGGAGCCATCAAAAATGGTCTTTTGAATGTCATTTTCACCTATCGATTTTATGTCTTTTTCTGGCGTAGTTTGACGTGCTGATTGCAACGGTACCATTGGATCGGGTGGATTTGATGTATTTGTCCACTCAGCCCAATTTGATGGAAAAAGCCGCTATTGGTCGAGAAGGCACTTCCATAAGGGAGCCATCAAAAATGGTCTTTTGAATGTCATTTTTACCTATCGATTTTATGGCTTTTTCTGGCGTAGTTTGACGTGCTGATTGCAACGGTACCATTGGATCGGGTGGATTTGATGTATTTTTCGACTCAGCCCAATTTGATGGGAAAAGCTGCTATTGGTCGAGAAGGCACTTCCATAAGGGAGCCATCAAAAATGGTCTTTTGAATGTCATTTTTACCTATCGATTTTATGGCTTTTTCTGGTGTAGTTTGACGTGCTGATTGCAACGGTACCATTGGATCGGGTGGATTTGATGTATTTTTCGACTCAGCCCAATTTGATGGAAAAAGCCGCTATTGGTCGAGAAGGCACTTTCATAAGGGAGCCATCAAAAATGGTCTTTTGAATGTCATTTTTACCTATCGATTTTATGGCTTTTTCTGGCGTAGTTTGACGTGCTGATTGCAACGGTACCATTGGATCGGGTGGATTTGATGTATTTTTCGACTCAGCCCAATTTGATGGAAAAAGCCGCTATTGGTCGAGAAGGCACTTCCATAAGGGAGCCATCAAAAATGGTCTTTTGAATGTCATTTTTACCTATCGATATTATGGCTTTTTCTGGCGTAGTTTGACGTGCTGATTGCAACGGTACCATTGGATTGGGTGGATTTGATGTATTTTTCGATTCAGCCCAATTTGATGGAAATAGCCAATATTGACCGAAAATGCATTTTTACTGCATACATAAGTGAGCCGTCAAAAATGGTCTTTTGAATGTCATTTTTACCTATCGATTTTATGGCTTTTTCTGGCGTAGTTTGACGTGCTGATTGCAACGGTACCATTGGATCGGGTGGATTTGATGTATTTTTCGACTCAGCCCAATTTGATGGAAAAAGTTGCTATTGGTCGAGAAGGCACTTCCATAAGGGAGCCATCAGAAATGGTCTTTTGAATGTCATTTTTACCTATCGGTTTTATGGCTTTTTCTGGCGTAGTTAGACGTGCTGATTGCAACGGTACCATTGGATCGGGTGGTTTTGATGTTTTTTTCGACTCAGCCCAATTTGATGGAAAAAGCCGCTATTGGTCGAGAAGGCACTTCCATGAGGGAGCCATCAAAAATGGTCTTTTGAATGTCATTTTTACCTATCGATTTTATGGCTTTTTCTGGCGTAGTTTGACGTGCTGATTGCAACGGTACCATTGGATCGGGTGGATTTGATGTATTTTTAAACTCAGCCCAATTTGATGGAAAAAGCCGCTATTGGTCGAAAAGGCAACTCCATAAGGGAGCCATCAAAAATGGTCTTTTGAATGTCATTTTTACCTATCGATTTTATGGCTTTTTCTGGCGTAGTTTGACGTGCTGATTGCAACGGTACCATTGGATCGGGTGGATTTGATGTATTTTTCGACTCAGGCCAATTTGATGGAAAAAGCCGCTATTGGTCGAGAAGGCACTTCCATAAGGGAGCCATCAAAAATGGTCTTTTGAATGTCATTTTTACCGATCGATTTTATGGCTTTTTCTGGTGTAGTTTGACGTGCTGATTGCAACGGTACCATTGGATCGGGTGGATTTGATGTATTTTTCGTTTCAATCGAATTTGATGGAAAAAGCCGCTATTGGTCGAGAAGGCACTTCCATAAGGGAGCCGTCAAAAATGGTCTTTCTAATGTCATTTTTACCTATCGATTTTATGGCTTTTTCTGGCGTAGTTTGACGTGCTGATTGCAACGGTACCATTGGATCGGGTGGATTTGATGTATTTTTCGACTCAGCCCAATTTGATGGAAAAAGCCGCTATTGGTCGAGAAGGCACTTCCATAAGGGAGCCATCAAAAATGGTCTTTTGAATGTCATTTTTACCTATCGATTTTATGGCTTTTTCTGGCGTAGTTTGACGTGCTGATTGCAACGGTACCATTGGATCGGGTGGATTTGATGTATTTGTCGACTCAGCCCAATTTGATGGAAAAAGCCGCTATTGGTCGAGAAGGCACTTCCATAAGGGAGCCATCAAAAATGGTCTTTTGAATGTCATTTTTACCTATCGATTTTATGGCTTTTTCTGGCGGAATTTGACGTGCTGATTGCAACGGTACCATTGGATCGGGTGGATTTGATGTATTTTTCGACTCAGCCCAATTTGATGGAAAAAGCCGCTATTGGTCGAGAAGGCACTTCCATAAGGGAGCCATCAAAAATGGTCTTTTGAATGTCATTTTTACCTATCGATTTTATGGCTTTTTCTGGTGTAGTTTGACGTGCTGATTGCAACGGTACCATTGGATCGGGTGGATTTGATGTATTTTTCGACTCAATCCCATTTGATGGAAAAAGCCGCTATTGGTCGAGAAGGCACATCCATAAGGGAGCCGTCAAAAATGGTCTTTCTAATGTCATTTTTACCTATCGATTTTATGGCTTTTTCTGGCGTAGTTTGACGTGCTGATTGCAACGGTACCATTGGATCGGGTGGATTTGATGTATTTTTCGACTCAGCCCAATTTGATGGAAAAAGCCGCTATTGGTCGAAAAGGCACTTCCATAAGGGAGCCATCAAAAATGGTCTTTTGAATGTCATTTTTACCTATCGATTTTATGGCTTTTTCTGGCGTAGTTTGAAGTGCTGATTGCAACGGTACCATTGGATTTGGTGGATTTGATGTATTTTTCGACTCAGTCCAATTTGATGGAAAAAGTCAATATTGACTGAAAATGCATTTCTACCGCACATATCAGTAAGCCGTCAAAAATGGTCTTTTGAATGTCATTTTTACCTATCGATTTTATGGCTTTTTCTGGCGTAGTTTGACGTGCTGATTGCAAAGGTACCATCGGATCGGGTGGATTTGATGTATTTTTCGACTCAGCCCAATTCGATGGAAAAAGCCGCTATTGGTCGAGAAGGCACTTCCATAAGGGAGCCATCAAAAATGGTCTTTTGAATGTCATTTTTACCTATCGATTTTATGGTTTTTTCTGGCGTAGTTTGACGTGCTGATTGCAACGGTACCATTGGATCGGGTGGATTTGATGTATTTTTCGACTCAGCCCAATTTGATGGAAAAAGCCGCTATGGGTCGAGAAGGCACTTCCATAAGGGAGCCATCCAAAATAGTCCTTTGAATGTCATTTTTACCTATCGGTTTTCTGGCTTTTTCTGGCGTAGTTTGACGTGCTGATTACAACGGTACCATTGGATCGGGTGGATTTGATGTATTTTTCGACTGAATCCAATTTGATGGAAAAAGCCGCTATTGGTCGAGAAGGCACTTCCATAAGGGTGCCGTCAAAAATGGTCTTTCTAATGTCATTTTTACCTATCGATTTTATGGCTTTTTCTGGCGTAGTTTGACGTGCTGATTGCAACGGTACCATTGGATCGGGTGGATTTGATGTATTTTTCGACTCAGCCCAATTTGATGGAAAAAGCCGCTATTGGTCGAGAAGGCACTTCCATAAGGGAGCCATCAAAAATGGTCTTTTGAATGTCATTTTTACCTATCGATTTTATGGCTTTTTCTGGCGTAGTTTGACGTGCTGATTGCAACGGTACCATTGGATCGGGTGGATTTGATGTATTTTTCGACTCAGCCCAATTTGATGGAAAAAGCCGCTATTGGTCGAGAAGGCACTTCCATAAGGGAGCCAACAAAAATGGTCTTTTGAATGTCATTTTTACCTATCGATTTTATGGCTTTTTCTGGCGTAGTTTGACGTGCTGATTGCAACGGTACCATTGGATCGGGTGGATTTGATGTATTTTTCGACTCAGCCCAATTTGATGGAAAAAGCCGCTATTGGTCGAGAAGGCACTTCCATAAGGGAGCCATCAAAAATGGTCTTTTGAATGTCATTTTTACCTATCGATTTTCTGGCTTTTTCTGGCGTAGTTTGACGTGCTGATTGCAACGGTACCATTGGATCGGGTGGATTTGATGTATTTTTCGACTCAGCCCAATTTGATGGAAAAAGCCGCTATTGGTCGAGGAGGCACTTCCATAAGGGAGCCATCAAAAATGGTCTTTTGAATGTCATTTTTACCTATCGATTTTATGGCTTTTTCTGGCGTAGTTTGACGTGCTGATTGCAACGGTACCATTGGATCGGGTGGATTTGATGTATTTTTCGACTCAGCCCAATTTGATGGAAAAGGCCGCTATTGGTCGAGAAGGCACTTCCATAAGGGAGCCATCAAAAATGGTCTTTTGAATGTCATTTTTACCTATCGATTTTCTGGCTTTTTCTGGCGTAGTTTGACGTGCTGATTGCAACGGTACCATTGGATCGGGTGGATTTGATGTATTTTTCGACTCAGCCCAATTTGATGGAAAAAGCCGCTAATGGTCGAGAAGGCACTTCCATAAGGGAGCCATCAAAAATGGTCTTTTGAATGTCATTTTTACCTATCGATTTTATGGCTTTTTCTGGCGTAGTTTGACGTGCTGATTGCAACGGTACCATTGGATCGGGTGGATTTGATGTATTTTTCGACTCAGCCCAATTTGATGGAAAAAGCCGCTATTGGTCGAGAAGGCACTTCCATAAGGGAGCCATCAAGAATGGTCTTTTGGATGTCATTTTTACCTATCGATTTTATGGCATTTTCTGGCGTAGTTTGACGTGCTGATTGCAACGGTACCATTGGATCGGGTGGATTTGATGTATTTTTCGACTCAGCCCAATTTGATGGAAAAAGCCGCTATTGGTCGAGAAGGCACTTCCATAAGGGAGCCATCAAAAATGGTCTTTTGAATGTCATTTTTACCTATCGATTTTATGGCTTTTTCTGTCGTAGTTTGACGTGCTGATTGCAACGGTACCATTGGATCGGGTGGATTTGATGTATTTTTCGACTCAGCCCAATTTGATGGAAAAAGCCGCTATTGGTCGAGAAGGCACTTCCATAAGGGAGCCATCAAAAATGGTCTTTTGAATGTCATTTATACCTATCGATTTTATGGCTTTTTCTGGCTTAGTTTGACGTGCTGATTGCAACGGTACCATTGGATCGGGTGGATTTGATGTATTTTTCGACTCAGCCCAATTTGATGGAAAAGCCGCTATTGGTCGAGAAGGCACTTCCATAAGGGAGCCATCAAAAATGGTCTTTTGAATGTCATTTTTACCTATCGATTTTATGGCTTTTTCTGGCGTAGTTTGACGTGCTGATTGCAACGGTACCATTGGATCGGGTGGATTTGATGTATTTTTCGACTCAGCCCAATTTGATGGAAAAAGCCGCTATTGGTCGAGAAGGCACTTCCATAAGGGAGCCATCAAAAATGGTCTTTTGAATGTCATTTTTACCTATCGATTTTATGGCTTTTTCTGGCGTAGTTTGACGTGCTGATTGCAACGGTACCATTGGATCGGGTGGATTTGATGTATTTTTCGACTCAGCCCAATTTGATGGAAAAAGCCGCTATTGGTCGAGAAGGCACTTCCATAAGGGAGCCATCAAAAATGGTCTTTTGGATGTCATTTTTACCTATCGATTTTATGGCTTTTTCTGGCGTAGTTTGACGTGCTGATTGCAACGGTACCATTGGATCGGGTGGATTTGATGTATTTTTCGACTCAGCCCAATTTGATGGAAAAAGCCGCTATTGGTCGAGAAGGCACTTCCATAAGGGAGCCATCAAAAATGGTCTTTTGAATGTCATTTTTACCTATCGATTTTATGGCTTTTTCTGGCGTAGTTTGACGTGCTGATTGCAACAGTACCATTGGATCGGGTGGATTTGATGTATTTTTCGACTCAGCCCAATTTGATGGAAAAAGCCGCTATTGGTCGAGAAGGCACTTCCATAAGGGAGCCATCAAAAATGGTCTTTTGAATGTCATTTTTACCTATCGATTTTCTGGCTTTTTCTGGCGTAGTTTGACGTGCTGATTGCAACGGTACCATTGGATCGGGTGGATTTGATGTATTTTTCGACTCAGCCCAATTTGATGGAAAAAGCCGCTATTGGTCGAGAAGGCACTTCCATAAGGGAGCCATCAAAAATGGCCTTTTGAATGTCATTTTTACCTATCGATTTTATGGCTTTTTTCTGGCGTAGTTTGACGTGCTGATTGCAACGGTACCATTGGATCGGGTGGATTTGATGTATTTTTTGACTCAGCCCAATTTGATGGAAAAAGCCGCTATTGGCCGAGAAGGCACTTCCATAAGGGAGCCATCAAAAATGGTCTTTTGAATGTCATTTTTACCTATCGATTTTCTGGCTTTTTCTGGCGTAGTTTGACGTGCTGATTGCAACGGTACCATTGGATCGGGTGGATTTGATGTATTTTTCGACTCAGCCCAATTTGATGGAAAAAGCCGCTATTGGTCGAGAAGGCACTTCCATAAGGGAGCCATCAAAAATGGGTTTTGAATGTCATTTTTACCTATCGATTTTATGGCTTTTTCTGGCGTAGTTTGCCGTGCTGATTGCAACGGTACCATTGGATCGGGTGGATTTGATGTATTTTTCGACTCAGCCCAATTTGATGGAAAAAGCCGCTATTGGTCGAGAAGGCACTTCCATAAGGGAGCCATCAAAAATGGTCTTTTGAATGTCATTTTTACCTATCGATTTTATGGCTTTTTCTGGCGTAGTTTGACGTGCTGATTGCAACGGTACCATTGGATCGGGTGGATTTCATGTATTTGTCGACTCAGCCCAATTTGATGGAAAAAGCCGCTATTGGTCGAGAAGGCACTTCCATAAGGGAGCCATCAAAAATGGTCTTTTGAATGTCATTTTTACCTATCGATTTTATGGCTTTTTCTGGCGTAGTTTGACGTGCTGATTGCAACGGTACCATTGGATCGGGTGGATTTGATGTATTTTTCGACTCAGCCCAATTTGATGGAAAAAGCCGCTATTGGTCGAGAAGGCACTTCCATAAGGGAGCCATCAAAAATGGTCTTTTGAATGTCATTTTTACCTATCGATTTTATGGCTTTTTCTGGCGTAGTTTGACGTGCTGATTGCAACGGTACCATTGGATCGGGTGGATTTGATGTATTTTTCGACTCAGCCCAATTTGATGGAAAAAGCCGCTATTGGTCGAGAAGGCACTTCCATAAGGGAGCCATCAAAAATGGTCTTTTGAATGTCATTTTTACCTATCGATTTTATGGCTTTTTCTGGCGTAGTTTGACGTGCTGATTGCAACGGTACCATTGGATCGGGTGGATTTGATGTATTTTTCGACTCAGCCCAATTTGATGGAAAAAGCCGCTATTGGTCGAGAAGGCACTTCCATAAGGGAGCCATCAAAAATGGTCTTTTGAATGTCATTTTTACCTATCGATTTTATGGCTTTTTCTGGCGTAGTTTGACGTGCTGATTGCAACGGTACCATTGGATCGGGTGGATTTGATGTATTTTTCGACTCAGCCCAATTTGATGGAAAAAGCCGCTATTGGTCGAGAAGGCACTTCCATAAGGGAGCCATCAAAAATGGTCTTTTGAATGTCATTTTTACCTATCGATTTTATGGCTTTTTCTGGCGTAGTTTGACGTGCTGATTGCAACGGTACCATTGGATCGGGTGGATTTGATGTATTTTTCGACTCAGCCCAATTTGATGGAAAAAGCCGCTATTGGTCGAGAAGGCACTTCCATAAGGGAGCCATCAAAAATGGTCTTTTGAATGTCATTTTTACCTATCGATTTTCTGGCTTTTTCTGGCGTAGTTTGACGTGCTGATTGCAACGGTACCATTGGATCGGTTGGATTTGATGTATTTTTCGACTCAGCCCAATTTGATGGAAAAAGCCGCTATTGGTCGAGAAGGCACTTCCATAAGGGAGCCATCAAAAATGGCCTTTTGAATGTCATTTTTACCTATCGATTTTATGGCTTTTTTCTGGCGTAGTTTGACGTGCTGATTGCAACGGTACCATTGGATCGGGTGGATTTGATGTATTTTTTGACTCAGCCCAATTTGATGGAAAAAGCCGCTATTGGCCGAGAAGGCACTTCCATAAGGGAGCCATCAAAAATGGTCTTTTGAATGTCATTTTTACCTATCGATTTTCTGGCTTTTTCTGGCGTAGTTTGACGTGCTGATTGCAACGGTACCATTGGATCGGGTGGATTTGATGTATTTTTCGACTCAGCCCAATTTGATGGAAAAAGCCGCTATTGGTCGAGAAGGCACTTCCATAAGGGAGCCATCAAAAATGGTCTTTTGAATGTCATTTTTACCTATCGATTTTATGGCTTTTTCTGGCGTAGTTTGCCGTGCTGATTGCAACGGTACCATTGGATCGGGTGGATTTGATGTATTTTTCGACTCAGCCCAATTTGATGGAAAAAGCCGCTATTGGTCGAGAAGGCACTTCCATAAGGGAGCCATCAAAAATGGTCTTTTGAATGTCATTTTTACCTATCGATTTTATGGCTTTTTCTGGCGTAGTTTGACGTGCTGATTGCAACGGTACCATTGGATCGGGTGGATTTGATGTATTTTTCGACTCAGCCCAATTTGATGGAAAAAGCCGCTATTGGTCGAGAAGGCACTTCCATAAGGGAGCCATCAAAAATGGTCTTTTGAATGTCATTTTTACCTATCGATTTTATGGCTTTTTCTGGCGTAGTTTGACGTGCTGATTGCAACGGTACCATTGGATCGGGTGGATTTGATGTATTTTTCGACTCAGCCCAATTTGATGGAAAAAGCCGCTATTGGTCGAGAAGGCACTTCCATAAGGGAGCCATCAAAAATGGTCTTTTGAATGTCATTTTTACCTATCGATTTTATGGCTTTTTCTGGCGTAGTTTGACGTGCTGATTGCAACGGTACCATTGGATCGGGTGGATTTGATGTATTTTTCGACTCAGCCCAATTTGATGGAAAAAGCCGCTATTGGTCGAGAAGGCACTTCCATAAGGGAGCCATCAAAAATGGTCTTTTGAATGTCATTTTTACCTATCGATTTTATGGCTTTTTCTGGCGTAGTTTGACGTGCTGATTGCAACGGTACCATTGGATCGGGTGGATTTGATGTATTTTTCGACTCAGCCCAATTTGATGGAAAAAGCCGCTATTGGTCGAGAAGGCACTTCCATAAGGGAGCCATCAAAAATGGTCTTTTGAATGTCATTTTTACCTATCGATTTTATGGCTTTTTCTGGCGTAGTTTGACGTGCTGATTGCAACGGTACCATTGGATCGGGTGGATTTGATGTATTTTTCGACTCAGCCCAATTTGATGGAAAAAGCCGCTATTGGTCGAGAAGGCACTTCCATAAGGGAGCCATCAAAAATGGTCTTTTGAATGTCATTTTTACCTATCGATTTTCTGGCTTTTTCTGGCGTAGTTTGACGTGCTGATTGCAACGGTACCATTGGATCGGGTGGATTTGATGTATTTTTCGACTCAGCCCAATTTGATGGAAAAAGCCGCTATTGGTCGAGAAGGCACTTCCATAAGGGAGCCATCAAAAATGGCCTTTTGAATGTCATTTTTACCTATCGATTTTATGGCTTTTTTCTAGCGTAGTTTGACGTGCTGATTGCAACGGTACCATTGGATCGGGTGGATTTGATGTATTTTTTGACTCAGCCCAATTTGATGGAAAAAGCCGCTATTGGCCGAGAAGGCACTTCCATAAGGGAGCCATCAAAAATGGTCTTTTGAATGTCATTTTTACCTATCGATTTTCTGGCTTTTTCTGGCGTAGTTTGACGTGCTGATTGCAACGGTACCATTGGATCGGGTGGATTTGATGTATTTTTCGACTCAGCCCAATTTGATGGAAAAAGCCGCTATTGGTCGAGAAGGCACTTCCATAAGGGAGCCATCAAAAATGGTCTTTTGAATGTCATTTTTACCTATCGATTTTATGGCTTTTTCTGGCGTAGTTTGCCGTGCTGATTGCAACGGTACCATTGGATCGGGTGGATTTGATGTATTTTTCGACTCAGCCCAATTTGATGGAAAAAGCCGCTATTGGTCGAGAAGGCACTTCCATAAGGGAGCCATCAAAAATGGTCTTTTGAATGTCATTTTTACCTATCGATTTTATGGCTTTTTCTGGCGTAGTTTGACGTGCTGATTGCAACGGTACCATTGGATCGGGTGGATTTGATGTATTTTTCGACTCAGCCCAATTTGATGGAAAAAGCCGCTATTGGTCGAGAAGGCACTTCCATAAGGGAGCCATCAAAAATGGTCTTTTGAATGTCATTTTTACCTATCGATTTTATGGCTTTTTCTGGCGTAGTTTGACGTGCTGATTGAAACGGTACCATTGGATCGGGTGGATTTGATGTATTTTTCGACTCAGCCCAATTTGATGGAAAAAGCCGCTATTGGTCGAGAAGGCACTTCCATAAGGGAGCCATCCAAAATGGTCTTTTGAATGTCATTTTCACCTATCGATTTTATGGATTTTTTGGCGGAGTTTGACGTGCTGATTGCAACGGTACCATTGGATCGGGTGGATTTGATGTATTTTTTGACTCAGCCCAATTTGATGGAAAAAGCCGCTATTGGTCGAGGAGGCACTTCCATGAGGGAGCCATCAAAAATGGTCTTTTGAATGTCATTTTTACCTATCGATTTTATGGCTTTTTCTGGCGTAGTTTTACGTGCTGATTGCAACGGTACCATTGGATCGGGTGGATTTGATGTATTTTCCGACTCAGCCCAATTTGATGGAAAAAGCCGCTATTGGTCGAGAAGGCACTTCCATAAGGGAGCCATCAAAAATGGTCTTTTGAATGTCATTTTTACCTATCGATTTTATGGCTTTTTCTAGCGTAGTTTGACGTGCTGATTGCAACGGTACCATTGGATCGGGTGGATTTGATGTATTTTTTGACTCAGCCCAATTTGATGGAAAAAGCTGCTATTGGTCGAGAAGGCACTCCCATAAGGGAGCCATCAAAAATAGTCTTTTGAATGTCATTTTTACCGATCGATTTTATGGCTTTTTCTGGTGTAGTTTGACGTGCTGATTGCAACGGTACCATTGGATCGGGTGGATTTGATGTATTTTTCGACTCAATCCAATTTGATGGAAAAAGCCGCTATTGGTCGAGAAGGCACTTCCATAAAGGAGCCGTCAAAAATGGTCTTTTGAATGTCATTTTTACCTATCGATTTCATGGCTTTTTCTGGCGTAGTTTGACGTGCTGATTGCAACGGTACCATTGGATCGGGTGGATTTGATGTATTTTTCGACTCAGCCCAATTTGATGGAAAAAGCCGCTATTGGTCGAGAAGGCACTTCCATAAGGGAGCCATCCAAAATAGTCTTTTGAATGTCATTTTTACCGATCGTTTTTATGGCTTTTTCTGGCGTAGTTTGACGTGCTGATTGCAACGGTACCATTGGATCGGGTGGATTTGATGTATTTTTCGACTCAGCCCAATTTGATGGATAAAGCTGCTATTGGTCGAGAAGGCACTTCCATAAGGGAGCCATCAAAAATGGTCTTTTGAATGTCATTTTTACCTATCGATTTTATGGCTTTTTCTGGCGTAGTTTGACGTGCTGATTGCAACGGTACCATTGGATCGGGTGGTTTTGATGTTTTTTTCGACTCAGCCCAATTTGATGGAAAAAGCCGCTATTGGTCGAGAAGGCACTTCCATAAGGGAGCCATCAAAAATGGTCTTTTGAATGTCATTTTTACCTATCGATTTTATGGCTTTTTCTGGCGTAGTTTTACGCACTGATTGCAATGGTACCATTGGATCGGGTGGATTTGATGTATTTTTAAACTCAGCCCAATTTGATGGAAAAAGCCGCTATTGGTCGAGAAGGCACTTCCATAAGGGAGCCATCCAAAATGGTCTTTTGAATGTCATTTTTACCTATCGATTTTATGGCTTTTTCTGGCGTAGTTTGACGTGCTGATTGCAACGGTACCATTGGATCGGGTGGATTTGATGTATTTTTTGACTCAGCCCAATTTGATGGAAAAAGCCGCTATTGGTCGATAAGGCACTTCCATAAGGGAGCCATCAAAAATGGTCTTTTGAATGTCATTTTTACCTATCGATTTTATGGCTTTTTCTGGTGTAGTTTGATGTGCTGATTGCAACAGTACCATTGGATCGGGTGGATTTGATGTATTTTTCGACTCAATCCAATTTGATGGAAAAAGCCGCTATTGGTCGAGAAGGCACTTCCATAAGGGAGCCATCCAAAATGGTCTTTTGAATGTCATTTTTACCTATCGATTTTATGGCTTTTTCTGGCGTAGTTTGACGTGCTGATTGCAACGGTACCATTGGATCGGGTGGATTTGATGTATTTTTCGACTCAGCCAAATTTGATGGAAAAAGCCGCTATTGGTCGAGAAGGCACTTCCATAAGGGAGCCATCAAAAATGGTCTTTTGAATGTCATTTTTACCTATCGATTTTATGGCTTTTTCTGGCGTAGTTTGACGTGCTGATTGCAACGGTACCATTGGATCGGGTGGATTTGATGTATTTGTCGACTCAGCCCAATTTGATGGAAAAATCCGCTATTGGTCGAGAAGGCACTTCCATAAGGGAGCCATCAAAAATGGTCTTTTGAATGTCATTTTTACCTATCGATTTTCTGGCTTTTTCTGGCGTAGTTTGACGTGCTGATTGCAACGGTACCATTGGATCGGGTGGATTTGATGTATTTTTCGACTCAGCCCAATTTGATGGAAAAAGCCGCTATTGGTCGAGAAGGCACTTCCATAAGGGAGCCATCAAAAATGGTCTTTTGAATGTCATTTTTACCTATCGATTTTATGGCTTTTTCTGGCGTAGTTTGACGTGCTGATTGCAACGGTACCATTGGATCGGGTGGATTTGATGTATTTTTCGACTCAGCCCAATTTGATGGAAAAAGCCGCTATTGGTCGAGAAGGCACTTCCATAAGGGAGCCATCAAAAATGGTCTTTTGAATGTCATTTTTACCTATCGATTTTCTGGCTTTTTCTGGCGTAGTTTGACGTGCTGATTGCAACGGTACCATTGGATCGGGTGGATTTGATGTATTTTTCGACTCAGCCAAATTTGATGGAAAAAGCCGCTATTGGTCGAGAAGGCACTTCCATAAGGGAGCCATCAAAAATGGCCTTTTGAATGTCATTTTTACCTATCGATTTTATGGCTTTTTCTGGCGTAGTTTGACGTGCTGATTGCAACGGTACCATTGGATCGGGTGGATTTGATGTATTTTTTGACTCAGCCCAATTTGATGGAAAAAGCCGCTATTGGTCGAGAAGGCACTTCCATAAGGGAGCCATCAAAAATGGCCTTTTGAATGTCATTTTTACCTATCGATTTTATGGCTTTTTCTGGCGTAGTTTGACGTGCTGATTGCAACAGTACCATTGGATCGGGTGGATTTGATGTATTTTTTGACTCAGCCCAATTTGATGGAAAAAGCCGCTATTGGCCGAGAAGGCACTTCCATAAGGGAGCCATCAAAAATGGTCTTTTGAATGTCATTTTTACCTATCGATTTTATGGCTTTTTCTGGCGTAGTTTGACGTGCTGATTGCAACGGTACCATTGGATCAGGTGGATTTGATGTATTTTTCGACTCAGCCCAATTTGATGGAAAAAGCCGCTATTGGTCGAGAAGGCACTTCCATAAGGGAGCCATCAAAAATGGTCTTTTGAATGTCATTTTTACCTATCGATTTTATGGCTTTTTCTGGCGTAGTTTGACGTGCTGATTGCAACGGTACCATTGGATCGGGTGGATTTGATGTATTTTTCGACTCAGCCCAATTTGATGGAAAAAGCCGCTATTGGTCGAGAAGGCACTTCCATAAGGGAGCCATCAAAAATGGTCTTTTGAATGTCATTTTTACCTATCGATTTTATGGCTTTTTCTGGCGTAGTTTGACGTGCTGATTGCAACGGTACCATTGGATCGGGTGGATTTGATGTATTTTTCGACTCAGCCCAATTTGATGGAAAAAGCCGCTATTGGTCGAGAAGGCACTTCCATAAGGGAGCCATCCAAAATGGTCTTTTGAATGTCATTTTTACCTATCGATTTTATGGCTTTTTCTGGCGTAGTTTGACGTGCTGATTGCAACGGTACCATTGGATCGGGTGGATTTGATGTATTTGTCGACTCAGCCCAATTTGATGGAAAAAGCCGCTATTGGTCGAGAAGGCACTTCCATAAGGGAGCCATCAAAAATGGCCTTTTGAATGTCATTTTTACCTATCGATTTTATGGCTTTTTCTGGCGTAGTTTGACGTGCTGATTGCAACGGTACCATTGGATTGTTGGATTTGATGTATTTTTTGACTCAGCCCAATTTGATGGAAAAAGCCGCTATTGGCCGAGAAGGCACTTCCATAAGGGAGCCATCAAAAATGGTCTTTTGAATGTCAATTTTACCTATCGATTTTATAGCTTTTTCTGGCGTAGTTTGACGTGCTGATTGCAACGGTACCATTGGATCGGGTGGATTTGATGTATTTTTCGACTCAGCCCAATTTGATGGAAAAAGCCGCTATTGGTCGAGAAGGCACTTCCATAAGGGAGCCATCAAAAATGGCCTTTTGAATGTCATTTTTACCTATCGATTTTATGGCTTTTTCTGGCGTAGTTTGACGTGCTGATTGCAACAGTACCATTGGATCGGGTGGATTTGATGTATTTTTTGACTCAGCCCAATTTGATGGAAAAAGCCGCTATTGGCCGAGAAGGCACTTCCATAAGGGAGCCATCAAAAATGGTCTTTTGAATGTCATTTTTACCTATCGATTTTATGGCTTTTTCTGGCGTAGTTTGACGTGCTGATTGCAACGGTACCATTGGATCGGGTGGATTTGATGTATTTTTCGACTCAGCCCAATTTGATGGAAAAAGCCGCTATTGGTCGAGAAGGCACTTCCATAAGGGAGCCATCAAAAATGGTCTTTTGAATGTCATTTTTACCTATCGATTTTATGGCTTTTTCTGGCGTAGTTTGACGTGCTGATTGCAACGGTACCATTGGATCGGGTGGATTTGATGTATTTTTCGACTCAGCCCAATTTGATGGAAAAAGCCGCTATTGGTCGAGAAGGCACTTCCATAAGGGAGCCATCAAAAATGGTCTTTTGAATGTCATTTTTACCTATCGATTTTCTGGCGTTTTCTGGCGTAGTTTGACGTGCTGATTGCAACGGTACCATTGGATCGGGTGGATTTGATGTATTTTTCGACTCAATCCAATTTGATGGGAAAAGCCGCTATTGGTCGAGAAGGCACTTCCATAAGGGAGCCATCAAAAATGGTCTTTTGATCGTCATTTTTACCTATCGATTTTATGGCTTTTTCTGGCGTAGTTTGACGTGCTGATTGCAACGGTACCATTGGATCGGGTGGATTTGATATATTTTTCGACTCAGCCCAATTTGATGGAAAAGGCCGCTATTGGTCGAGAAGGCACTTCCATAAGGGAGCCAACAAAAATGGTCTTTTGAATGTCATTTTTACCTATCGATTTTATGGCTTTTTCTGGCGTAGTTTGACGTGCTGATTGCAACGGTACCATTGGATCGGGTGGATTTGATGTATTTGTCGACTCAGCCCAATTTGATGGAAAAAGCCGCTATTGGTCGAGAAGGCACTTCCATAAGGGAGCCATCAAAAATGGTCTTTTGAATGTCATTTTTACCTATCGATTTTATGGCTTTTTCTGTCGAAGTTTGACGTGCTGATTGCAACGGTACCATTGGATCGGGTGGATTTGATGTATTTTTCGACTCAGGCCAATTTGATAGAAAAACCAGTATTGGTCGAGAAGGCACTTCCATAAGGGAGCTATCAAAAATGGTCTTTTGAATGTCATTTTTACCTATCGATTTTATGGCTTTTTCTGGCGTAGTTTGACGTGCTGATTGCAACGGTACCATTGGATCGGGTGGATTTGATGTATTTGTCAACTCAGCCCAATTAGATGGAAAAAGCCGCTATTGGTCGAGAAGGCACTTCCATAAGGGAGCCATCAAAAATGGTCTTTTGAATGTCATTTTTACCTATCGATTTTATGGCTTTTTCTGGCGTAGTTTGACGTGCTGATTGCAACGGTACCATTGGATCGGGTGGATTTGATGTATTTTTCGACTCAGCCCAATTTGATGGAAAAGGCCTCTATTGGTCGAGAAGGCACTTCCATAAGGGAGCCAACAAAAATGGTCTGTTGAATGTCATTTTTACCTATCGATTTTATGGCTTTTTCTGGCGTAGTTTGACGTGCTGATTGCAACGGTACCATTGGATCGGGTGGATTTCATGTATTTGTCGACTCAGCCCAATTTGATGGAAAAAGCCGCTATTGGTCGAGAAGGCACTTCCATAAGGGAGCCATCAAAAATGGTCTTTTGAATGTCATTTTTACCTATCGATTTTATGGCTTTTTCTGTCGAAGTTTGACGTGCTGATTGCAACGGTACCATTGGATCGGGTGGATTTGATGTATTTTTCGACTCAGGCCAATTTGATAGAAAAACCGGTATTAGTCGAGAAGGCACTTCCATAAGGGAGCCATCAAAAATGGTCTTTTGAATGTCATTTTTACCTATCGATTTTATGGCTCTTTCTGGCGTAGTTTGACGTGCTGATTGCAACAGTACCATTGGATCGGGTGGATTTGATGTATTTGTCAACTCAGCCCAATTAGATGGAAAAAGCCGCTATTGGTCGAGAAGGCACTTCCATAAGGGAGCCATCAAAAATGGTCTTTTGAATGTCATTTTTACCTATCGATTTTATGTTTTTTTCTGGCGTAGTTTGCCGTGCTGATTGCAACGGTACCATTGGATCGGGTGGATTTGATGTATTTTTCGACTCAGCCAAATTTGATGGAAAAAGCCGCTATTGGTCGAGAAGGCACTTCCATAAGGGAGCCATCAAAAATGGTCTTTTGAATGTCATTTTTACCTATCGATTTTATGGCTTTTTCTGGCGTAGTTTGACGTGCTGATTGCAACGGTACCATTGGATCGGGTGGATTTGATGTATTTTTCGACTCAGCCCAATTTGATGGAAAAAGCCGCTATTGGTCGAGAAGGCACTTCCATAAGGGAGCCATCAAAAATGGTCTTTTGAATGTCATTTTTACCCATCGATTTTATGGCTTTTTCTGGCGTAGTTTGACGTGCTGATTGCAACGGTACCATTGGATCGGGTGGATTTGATGTATTTATCGACTCAGCCCAATTTGATGGAAAAAGCCGCTATTGGTCGAGAAGGCACTTCCATAAGGGAGCCATCAAAAATGGTCTTTTGAATGTCATTTTTACCTATCGATTTTATGGCTTTTTCTGGCGTAGTTTGACGTGCTGATTGCAACGGTACCATTGGATCGGGTGGATTTGATGTATTTGTCAACTCAGCCCAATTTGATGGAAAAAGCCACTATTGGTCGAGAAGGCACTTCCATAAGGGAGCCATCAAAAATGGTCTTTTGAATGTCATTTTTACCTATCGATTTTCTGGCGTTTTCTGGCGTAGTTTGACGTGCTGATTGCAACGGTACCATTGGATCGGGTGGATTTCATGTATTTGTCGACTCAGCCCAATTTGATGGAAAAAGCCGCTATTGGTCGAGAAGGCACTTCCATAAGGGAGCCATCAAAAATGGTCTTTTGAATGTCATTTTTACCTATCGATTTTATGGCTTTTTCTGTCGAAGTTTGACGTGCTGATTGCAACGGTACCATTGGATCGGGTGGATTTGATGTATTTTTCGACTCAGGCCAATTTGATAGAAAAACCGGTATTAGTCGAGAAGGCACTTCCATAAGGGAGCCATCAAAAATGGTCTTTTGAATGTCATTTTTACCTATCGATTTTATGGCTCTTTCTGGCGTAGTTTGACGTGCTGATTGCAACAGTACCATTGGATCGGGTGGATTTGATGTATTTGTCAACTCAGCCCAATTAGATGGAAAAAGCCGCTATTGGTCGAGAAGGCACTTCCATAAGGGAGCCATCAAAAATGGTCTTTTGAATGTCATTTTTACCTATCGATTTTATGTTTTTTTCTGGCGTAGTTTGCCGTGCTGATTGCAACGGTACCATTGGATCGGGTGGATTTGATGTATTTTTCGACTCAGCCAAATTTGATGGAAAAAGCCGCTATTGGTCGAGAAGGCACTTCCATAAGGGAGCCATCAAAAATGGTCTTTTGAATGTCATTTTTACCTATCGATTTTATGGCTTTTTCTGGCGTAGTTTGACGTGCTGATTGCAACGGTACCATTGGATCGGGTGGATTTGATGTATTTTTCGACTCAGCCCAATTTGATGGAAAAAGCCGCTATTGGTCGAGAAGGCACTTCCATAAGGGAGCCATCAAAAATGGTCTTTTGAATGTCATTTTTACCCATCGATTTTATGGCTTTTTCTGGCGTAGTTTGACGTGCTGATTGCAACGGTACCATTGGATCGGGTGGATTTGATGTATTTATCGACTCAGCCCAATTTGATGGAAAAAGCCGCTATTGGTCGAGAAGGCACTTCCATAAGGGAGCCATCAAAAATGGTCTTTTGAATGTCATTTTTACCTATCGATTTTATGGCTTTTTCTGGCGTAGTTTGACGTGCTGATTGCAACGGTACCATTGGATCGGGTGGATTTGATGTATTTGTCAACTCAGCCCAATTTGATGGAAAAAGCCACTATTGGTCGAGAAGGCACTTCCATAAGGGAGCCATCAAAAATGGTCTTTTGAATGTCATTTTTACCTATCGATTTTCTGGCGTTTTCTGGCGTAGTTTGACGTGCTGATTGCAACGGTACCATTGGATCGGGTGGATTTGATGTATTTTTCGACTCAATCCAATTTGATGGGAAAAGCCGCTATTGGTCGAGAAGGCACTTCCATAAGGGAGCCATCAAAAATGGTCTTTTGATCGTCATTTTTACCTATCGATTTTATGGCTTTTTCTGGCGTAGTTTGACGTGCTGATTGCAACGGTACCATTGGATCGGGTGGATTTGATGTATTTTTCGACTCAGCCCAATTTGATGGAAAAGGCCTCTATTGGTCGAGAAGGCACTTCTATAAGGGAGCCAACAAAAATGGTCTTTTGAATGTCATTTTTACCTATCGATTTTATGGCTTTTTCTGGCGTAGTTTGACGTGCTGATTGCAACGGTACCATTGGATCGGGTGGATTTGATGTATTTGTCGACTCAGCCCAATTTGATGGAAAAAGCCGCTATTGGTCGAGATGGCACTTCCATAAGGGAGCCATCAAAAATGGTCTTTTGAATGTCATTTTTACCTATCGATTTTATGGCTTTTTCTGTCGAAGTTTGACGTGCTGATTGCAACGGTACCATTGGATCGGGTGGATTTGATGTATTTTTCGACTCAGGCCAATTTGATAGAAAAACCGGTATTGGTCGAGAAGGCACTTCCATAAGGGAGCCATCAAAAATGGTCTTTTGAATGTCATTTTTACCTATCGATTTTATGGCTTTTTCTGGCGTAGTTTGACGTGCTGATTGCAACGGTACCATTGGATCGGGTGGATTTGATGTATTTTTCGATTCAGCCCAATTTGATGGAAATAGCCAATATGGACCGAAAATGCATTTTTCCGCATACGTAAGTGAGCCGTCAAAAATGGTCTTTTGAATGTCATTTTTACCTATCGATTATATGGCTTTTTCTGGCGTAGTTTGACGTGCTGATTGCAACGGTACCATTGGATCGGGTGGATTTGATGTATTTTTCGATTCAGCCCAATTTGATGGAAATAGCCGCTATTGGTCGAGAAGGCACTTCCAGCACATACATAATTGAGCCGTCAAAAATGGTCTTTTGAATGTCATTTTTACCTATCGATTTTATGGCTTTTTCTGGCGTAGTTTGACGTGCTGATTGCAACGGTACCATTGGATCGGGTGGATTTGATGTATTTTTCGATTCAGCCCAATTTGATGGAAATAGCCAATATGGACCGAAAATGCATTTTTCCGCATACGTAAGTGAGCTGTCAAAAATGGTCTTTTGAATGTCATTTTTACCTATCGATTTTATGGCTTTCTCTTGCGTAGTTTGACGTGCTTATTGCAACGGTATCATTGGATCGGGTGGATTTGTTGTATTTTTCGATTCAGCCTAATTTGATAGAAATAGCCAATATTGACCAAAAATGCATTTTTACTGCATACATAAGTGAGCCGTCAAAAATGGTCTTTTGAATGTCATTTTTACCTATCGATTTTATGGCTTTTTCTGGCGTAGTTTGACGTGCTGATTGCAACAGTACCATTGGATCGGGTGGATTTGATGAATTTTTTGATACAGCTCAATTTGATGGAAATAGCCGCTATGGTCGAGAAGGCACTTCCAGCACATACATAAGTGAGCTGTCAAAAATGGTTTTTTTGAATGTCATTTTTACCTATCGATTTTATGGCTTTTTCTGGCGTAGTTTGACGTGCTGATTACAACGGTACCATTGGATCGGGTGGATTTGATGTATTTTTCGATTCAGCCCAATTTGATGGAAATAGCCAATATTGACCGAAAATGCATTTTTACCTCATACATAAGTGAGCCATCAAAAATGGTCTTTTGAATGTCATTTTTACCTATCGATTTTATGGCTTTTTCTGGCGTAGTTTGACGTGCTGATTGCAACAGTACCATTGGATCGGGTGGATTTGATGAATTTTTTGATACAGCTCAATTTGATGGAAATAGCCGCTATGGTCGAGAAGGCACT
This sequence comes from Thysanoteuthis rhombus, assembly GCA_963457665.1. NCBI lineage: Eukaryota > Metazoa > Mollusca > Cephalopoda > Oegopsida > Thysanoteuthidae > Thysanoteuthis > Thysanoteuthis major. The sequence goes on from OY735232.1 coordinate 47,487,734, forward strand.
TCCAGCACATACATAAGTGAGCTGTCAAAAATGGTTTTTTTGAATGTCATTTTTACCTATCGATTTTATGGCTTTTTCTGGCGTAGTTTGACGTGCTGATTACAACGGTACCATTGGATCGGGTGGATTTGATGTATTTTTCGATTCAGCCCAATTTGATGGAAATAGCCAATATTGACCGAAAATGCATTTTTACCTCATACATAAGTGAGCCATCAAAAATGGTCTTTTGAATGTCATTTTTACCTATCGATTATATGGCTTTTTCTGGCGTAGTTTGACGTGCTGATTGCAACGGTACCATTGGATCGGGTAACTTTGATGTATTTTTCGATTCAGCCCAATTTGATGGAAATAGCCAATATTGACCGAAAATGCATTTTTACCAAATACATAAGTGAGCCGTCAAAAATGGTCTTTTGAATGTCATTTTTACCAATCGATTTTATGGCTTTTTCTGGCGTAGTTTGACGTGCTGATTGCAACAGTACCATTGGATCGGCTGGATTTGATGTATTTTTCGATTCAGCCCAATTTGATGGAAATAGCCAATATGGACCGAAAATGCATTTTTACCGCATACATAAGTGTGCTGTCAAAAATGGTCTTTTGAATGTCATTTTTACCTATCGATTATATGGCTTTTTCTGGCGTAGTTTGACGTGCTGATTGCAACGGTACCATTGGATCGGGTGGATTTGATATATTTTTCGATTCAGCCGAATTTGATGGAGATAGCCGCTATTGGTCGAGAAGGCACTTCCAGCACATACATAATTGAGCCGTCAAAAATGGTCTTTTGAATGTCATTTTTACCTATCGATTTTATGGCTTTTTCTGGCTTAGTTTGACGTGCTGATTGCAACGGTACCATTGGATCGGGTGAATTTGATGTATTTTTCGACTCAGCCCAATTTGATGGAAATAGCCAATATTGACCGAGAATGCATTTTTACCGCATACATAAGTGAGCCGTCAAAAACGGTCTTTTGAATGTCATTTTTACCTATCGATTTTATGGCTTTTTCTGGCGTAGTTTGACGTGTTGATTGCAAAGGTACCATTGGATTGGGTGGATTTGATGTATTTTTCGATTCAGCCCAATTTGATGGAAATAGCACATATTGGTCAAGAAGGCACTTTAAGCACATACATAAGTGAGCGGTCAAAAATTGTTTTTTGAATGTCATTTTTACCTATCGATTTTATGGCTCTTTCTGGCGTAGTTTGACGTGCTGATTGCAACGGTACCATTGGATCGGGTGGATTTGATGTATTTTTCGATTCAGCCCAATTTGATGAAAATAGCCGCTATTGGCCGAGAAGGCACTTCCAGCACATACATAAGTGAGCCGTCAAAAATGGTCTTTTGAATGTCATTTTTACCTATCGATTTTATGGCTTTCTCTGGCGTAGTTTGACGTGCTGATTGCAACGGTACCATTGGATCGGGTGGATTTGATGTATTTTTCGATTCAGCCCAATTTGATGGAAATAGCCAATGTTGGTCAAGAAGGCACTTCAAGCACATACATAAGTGAGCCGTCAAAAATGGTCTTTTGAATGTCATTTTTACCTATCGATTATATGGCTTTTTCTGGCGTAGTTTGACGTGCTGATTGCAACAGTACCATTGGATCGGGTAGCTTTGATGTATTTTTCGATTCAGCCCAATTTGATGGAAATAGCCAATATTGACTGAAAATGCATTTTTACCGCATACAAAAGTGAGCCGTCAAAAATGGTCTTTTGAATGTCATTTTTACCTATCGATTTTATGGCTTTTTCTGGCTTAGTTTGACGTGCTGATTGCAACGGTACCATTGGATCGGGTGAATTTGATGTATTTTCCGATTCAGCCCAATTTGATGGAAATAGCCAATATTGACCGAGAATGCATTTTTACCGCATACATAAGTGAGCTGTCAAAAATGGTCTTTTGAATGTCATTTTTACCTATCGATTTTATGGCTTTTTCTGGCGTAGTTTGACGTGCTGATTGCAACGGTACCATTGGATCGGGTGGATTTGTTGTATTTTTAGATTCAGCCCAATTTGATGGAAATAGCCAATATTGGTCAAGAAGGCACTTCAAGCACATACATAAGTGAGCCGTCAAAAATGGTCTTTTGAATGTCATTTTTACCTATCGATTTTATGGCTTTTTCTGGCTTAGTTTGACGTGCTGATTGCAACGGTACCATTGGATCGGGTGAATTTGATGTATTTTTCGATTCAGCCCAATTTGATGGAAATAGCCAATATTGACCGAGAATGCATTTTTACCGCATACATAAGTGAGCTGTCAAAAATGGTCTTTTGAATGTCATTTTTACCTATCGATTTTATGGCTCTTTCTGGCGTAGTTTGACGTGCTGATTGCAACGGTACCATTGGATCGGGTGGATTTGATGTATTTTTCGATTCAGCCCAATTTGATGGAAATAGCCAATATTGGTCAAGAAGGCACTTCAAGCACATACATAAGTGAGCCGTCAAAAATGGTCTTTTGAATGTCATTTTTACCTATCGATTTTATGGCTTTTTCTGGCGTAGTTTGACGTGCTGATTGCAACGGTACCATTGGATCGGGTAGATTTGATGTATTTTTCGATTCAGCCCAATTTGATGGAAATAGCCAATATTGACCGAGAATGCATTTTTACCGCATACATAAGTGAGCTGTCAAAAATGGTCTTTTGAATGTCATTTTTACCTATCGATTTTATGGCTTTTTCTGGCGTAGTTTGACGTGCTGATTGCAACGGTACCATTGGATTGGGTGGATTTGATGTATTTTTCGATTCAGCCCAATTTGATGGAAATAGCCAATATTGACTGAAAATGCATTTTTACCGCATACAAAAGTGAGCCGTCAAAAATGGTCTTTTGAATGTCATTTTTACCTATCGATTTTATGGCTTTTTCTGGCGTAGTTTGACGTGCTGACTGCTACGGTTCCATTGGAGTGGATGGATTTGATGTATTTTTCGATTCAGCCCAATTTGATGGAAATAGCTGCTATTGGTCGAGAAGGCACTTCCAGCACATACATATTTTTTCCTTCGTCTCTTCCCGTTTTATCGTGTCACATTTAAGGACGCCTAGGTATTTGTATTGGTTTTGTGCAGTCAATGCCCTAATCTTTCTGTTGTCTGGGAGTTCAATTTCTTCAGTCATTGTAAGCTTTCCTTCGTGCATTACCATGATTGCCTATTTTTCTATTCCAAACTCCATTCCGATGTCCTCACTATATTCCTTCACTTCGTTGAACAGAGTCTCAAGCTCTCCCCTGTTTTTTACGAACAATTTTATATCGTCCATGTACATTAAGTGCTTGACCTTTCCTTTTTTTTAGAGAAATGGTACCCTTTGCTGTTCTTCAGGATTCTGTTGAGCGGTATCATTGTTATAACAAATAATAGTGGGGACAACGAGTCTCCTTGGAAGATTCCCCTTTTTATCCCTGCCTCTGCTAGTTTGTCCCCTGCGGCTTTCAAGTCTACTTTCCAGTTTTTCATCGAATTTCTAATGAATTTAACCAATGGTTTGCTAATTTTGAACATTCTAAGGCATTCGAGTATCCAGCTATGTGGAATCATATTGTACGCTTTTTTGTAGTCTATCCATCCCATTGCGATATTTTTCCTCCTTTTCCTCACTTCTCTTAAGATCATTTGGTCTATGTAGAGTAAGTCATTTGCCCGTTTGGTTCCTTTCGTACACCCTTTCTGTTCTTCTGGTAATAGTCCCCTTCTTTCCATTGACATGTATATTCTCTCTGCTATTTGCCCGGTCAGGATTTTCCACATGAACGGTAGGCACGTGATTGGTCTATAGTTAGTTGCTATGTTCCCCTTCTCTGGGTCTTTTTGGATGAGGGTGGTTCTGCCTTTGGTCATCCACTCTGGTGCCTCGCCTTCGTTTAGACAACTTTGGAGTAGGTGAGTAAGTCTGCCGTGTAATGTGGTGAATTTCTTGAACCAATATCCATGGATCCCGTCGGGACTCGGTGATTTCCAGTTGGCTATTTTCTTAAGAGCATGTTTCAATGTGGTTTCATTCAATAATATTGGTTCTCCATTGTCTATATCTTCTAGTTCTTTTCTCATGTTTCCTAACCATTGCGGTGTTACGTTGTGTCTTTTTGGGTGCCCCCATATGCTATTCCAATAGTTCTTGGCCTCTCTGGCATCTGGTTTTATGTTCTGTCTTCTTTCTCCGTTTAAATCTTGGTAAAACTTTTTCTTGTTTTTTTGGAATGTTCAGTTTTGTGTGTATAGGGCCGTTCTTAGTCTGTATCTTTTCAGTCTTGCCTCCTTGGCTAATCTCTTCTGATTTATTTCTTCGACTACAGTTGCGATGCCTTTTTGTGTTACCTTGTACTTGTTCCAAAGTTTTACTCGTGGTCTGTCCGTGTGTGGTGTATTTCTAAGCAGTTCTTCATCTCTCTGTAGTTGGGAGATCTGCTTTTGTAATCTTCTTTCCCAGTTGGGTTTCTCTTCTCTATTATTGCTCGGGGTCCTTTCTTGCGTTGTGAAGCTTTGTGCTACCATTTTCGCCCCAGCGTAAATTAAGTTGTTGAGTTCTGGGAGGGTGTTCGTTTCTATGTGCTGTAAGAGGCAGCTGATATGTTCGGTCACTTCTCCGAGTTTCTTTCTGTCTTTGTCTCTTTGGGAGGGGAGTGTTGTTTTCTCTCCTCACATGATCTCTTTCAAAGCTTGTATTTTGGTTCTCTCTTCTTCCGTTGGTGCCTCGTCGTCACCCTCTACTGCATGGTTTACTGTGGGGGTCTCATGTGGAATTCTTCCAGTTTTGTCGTTGGTATTAGTTGAGCTAGGCGGGTGTTCTTCAGGTGTTTTACCTGAATCTCTCTCTACGTTATTGCGGATCTCTAGTAGTTCAGTCTCAGACAGCCATTTCTTCTTTTGGATTTGTTTTACTTGGTCAGCCGGGTGTTGGCTCGATACTTCCACAGCAGATTTTTCCCTCCTTACATGGAGCATACGCTCTCTATAAGATTGCACCGAAGGTTTGCTTATTATTATTATTATTACCTGATGTTTCTGAATTACGTTCTTCGAGTTTATATGCGAAATCTAGTGATTTAAAATCAACGGAAAAATATGTCTGCTTGAGCACTGAATAGAAATCGTCACGTGACGACCATCTTTTGGTAGTACGACGTGCTGTGGGCAGTCAAGTTAAAAAAAACACTGGGGATAAAGAGTAACCAATGAATGGGTTACTGCTCTCTCCTTCTGCTGGATCACTAAAAAGTCAAAATTTCTAAAACAAGCATGAACGCTGCTGGACACAAGCCCCCCTCCCCCCACAAAAAAATTTATTATGAACCCATATTGTAAATTGAACCATCATCAGAATTTTGAGTAGGTTGTTTATTCTAAACATAAAAAGAAGTTAATAATCAAGTTTTTAGCCCTCTAGCTCCATAGGTGCTGTGTGTACACATACATACACAAACAGCCAGCAAGAATCACTTGATTACTGAAGAAACCGATATTGAAGATGACAGTTTTGGTTGACAGTTTTTAATAGCCCACCTAAAGCAAAGCCCCTTAGTCCACTTCAATGTACACACTCTGGGACCTCGCACATTAATGAAAGCGCCCCTTTTAAAGGATCACCATTTGATGCCACTCCTTCTCCTAAAAATACATGGTAAGAAATCTCTTGGCGAAAATCCAGAAGTCACAGATAGCCATGTCTCGACTATACGGAAACTGATTGATTTTTGTGATGGGATGCTTTGCCAAAGAAACCAACAAAGTTCCTAGAAGAGACTCGCTTGATCATTGTGAATGCTATGGTTACATAGTACACTAGCTGACTGAATGACGATTCACTGCCAGCTGTGTGTCAACATAGGAGAGTATCTGTTTATGCATATGCAGTGCTTCCCCTCCTAATTTGTAATGTACGCTGTTCTTGCAGAAAAAGTGAGAAAAAAATCTAATAAGCTTAGCTTTGTCCTGAACCTGGTCAAATAGAGGGATATTTTGTTACTCAAATGTTAACATTGTTCAGTTGTGACGACCTTTAAAATGAGCATTCAGAGTCATGGTCTTTACGTGCGTGACCACAGACCTAAGTTTTAAATGCACAGTGTTATAAATCATTCTAAAGCATTATACGTAAGACCAGCTTCTATGTAAGAAAAAAGTTCTGCTCGGAAAAAAATTGTATTGGCTGATCTTTCACAGCAAAGATCGTAATTGTAGACGTAGTCCTTTTTTTAAACGATTTTTCCCTAATTCATTAAAAATGGATCTATCATCAAAGGGAGGTAACTCGTCGAGGAACATCATTAGAAATTCTATATCCTTCTTTGGAAAGTTACTTCCCTTACATCTAGAACACATTTTGAAATATCATCGAGGTTACCTCCCTTGTATGCTAAAATGTATATTTATCAAGTGCAGTAAATATTGATGATTCATATATGCCCAGACATTCAATCAAAATTCATCATATCTCCATTTTAAATGATATTTTATAAATAAGTTTCCATTTTACATGAATATCACAGATTTTTTTCATTGCAATGGTTATCTAGATGTAATCAATCTTAAATATTTGCCTTCATTAATTCAATAAATAGATTAAAACCGAATCTCACCTTTCATGTATTTTTGAATGGATGAAAGACCGTCAATCAGTACAATTAATTTTTAATTTGTATTTTCTCCTATTGGAAATTGTCAACCAAAACTGTCAAACAAATTGTCAAAGTAGATTTCTCTCAGTTTTTGAATTGATCTGTCAATCTCTCATTTTTTATGGCTGGTGGTCTGACTTTTTTAAAGTAATACGCGTATAGGCTACACCACTGTGGCTAGAAAAAAGAAAATATAAACCTTTTTTTACCTTATTACATCCAAAAAAAACTTTGGTTTTGGTTTCAGAAAATTCCTCGCTTGTTTGTGTGTTTGTCGTTGTTTTTTTTTAGAGGGGGGGGGGGTCGATCTGAACTATAAGTTTATGCGAGATCGATTCCTCTTTTAATATCCCCCCTATTTTTTTTGAAAATTAAGACTTTTAGTGACCACTGTCAAAACAAAATGCGGGAGAGGTAGCATTCATTGATCACCCCTTTTTAGTTGATCACCTTTAACCTGCCAAAGGACATTGGTCATATGATTTTGCAGTTGTTTTTCATCGTAACTACATAGGTCATCAATCTACATCGTTTAAAACATAGCACGGATCAGAAATGATATCTAGGAAATACTCGAACCTTCCCTTTGCCTCATCGAAATCTGCACCAGCTGCTCTCACTGACTGAGCTATGAAAACCTTAAAGGTTGAATAATTTTTTTTTTTAAATGAAGCATCGTCAATCATTACTGTTTTTTTCACAGGTGATTTCTTTTATCTGAATGTTTTGATGCTTTTCATTGCAATTAGTCAGATTGTCAGTCTTCGGTAAACAGCGTGGAGAGGAAAATAATAATGGCAGACAACGCTTATTTCATTAAAAAAAATCAAATCAAAACTAAAAAGATGTTTGTTAATTATTATTATTATCATTATCATAATTATTATTATTATTATTAATGTTGTTGATGATGATGATGATGATGATGACGACGACGACGACGATGATGATGATGATGATGATGATGAAAGAAAAATGGGAAAAGAAAAAATGCACAGAGATTTTAAAAGGCAGATGTGGCAGACGAGAGATCATGGACATGGCAACGAAAAGGAAACCTGAAGAGAGAAACGGAATTGCTCATAATGGCAGCTCAAAACAAATGCATCAGGACAAACTATATCAGAACAAAAATCGATAGAACACAGACAAACAGCAAGTGCCGCCTGTGTGATGAAAGAGATGAGACCGTAAACTACATAACTAGTGAATATAGTCAACTCGCTCAGAAGGAGTATAAGCGTAGACACGATAGAGTAGCAACAATGATACACTGGGAACTGAGTAAACGAATGGGATTCAACCATATGGGAAAGTGGTACCAGCACAAACCAGAGGCAGCCCTGAAGAATGGAGACTACAAATATCTATGGGACTTGGACATCCAAACCGATCACCTCATCCAGGCAAGAAGACTGGACTTGGTTATTGTAGACACGAAGAGGAAAACCTACCAAATAATAGACGTGGCTGTGCCTGCAGACCATACAGTAAGGAGGAAGGAGAGTGAAAAACTGGAAAAATACCAGAATCTAGCGAGAGAACTGAAGATGTGGAACATGAAAGTGAGCGTAGTGCCAGTCATAGTAGGCGCACTGGGAACTGTCCGAAAGACACTAAGGGTGAGATTGGGAGAGCTCGGGATAAAAAGAAGGATTGAGACTATACAGACCACAGCACTGCTTGGAACAGCACGGATACTGAGAGAAGAGCTAGAAATATAAGGACTGCAAAACTAAATGTTAGCAGTGGCCTAACAGAAGAAGCAAAATAAAAGCAGAGATGCTAACCACAGTACTGGCGTGATAGGCAAAAGAGAGAAGAGATGTTGGCTGAAGACCTGAGGAGACTTACTGTCATTCAGCCTTCAGCAATGACCACCGGGCAACTGGTGTGTAAATCACAGTATTCTATGAGAATGAGGAGAGGAGGACTGCAGACTTGAGGAGACTTGCTGTCACTCAACCTCCAGTGGTATCCATCAGGCAACTGGTGAGAGATTGCAAATAATAATAATAATAATAATAATAATAATAATAATAATAATAATAATAATACAAATTTGATTCCTGGAATTGAGTAATAACTAAACAATAGCAAAGGTCGATAAGATTTTACAACACCAGATGCAGTTTAGGAAAACCAACAAAAAAATGAGAAACAGGAAATCACAAGGCAAAGATAAGATCCATAGAGACTGGTTGAAATACACCCTCAAACTACGAGTATATCAATTACAGTCAGTGATTGATGATGACATTCCAGAGTGGATGGCAGAAGATACAACAGGCTCGATAATGAAAGACAAGGAGATTAGTGCCGAAGTAGTCACCACATACCGACCAATAACAAGTCTCCCAACAACTTGAAACTCCTGAAATCTATAATATCAGATACAATATACAACTACCTTTCGTGCAACAATTTCATACCTTGGCAACATCAAGGTTATGAAAGAAAATCAAGATGGACCAAAGACCACTTTCCTGTTGATATACGGATCTTGAAATATGTAAAGTGGTAACAACGAAATCTCAGAACGATATGGAGTGACTATAAGAAAAGCGTATGACTGTTCTGCAACCATGGCTGATGAAGGGTTAAAATTTGTTAAGAGTGGCAAGAAATATAAAGTTATTTCTTGCGAGAGCAACAAAGATGTGGGAAACAACTCTTATCAACTCAGAAACAATCGGGGATGTAATTATGGAACGAGATTCACTTTCACCACAGGTATTCATAATGAAATTAATCCTATCTTGAAGAATAGGTGAAAATATGGTACCAAATAAATCATCTGGTTTTATGGATGACCTAAATATGCATGTAAAATACCGTCAGAATCTTTTCTTAAGACATTGAATTTAGAATGAATAAACATGAAAACGTTACTATTATTAAAGCAAAACTGATATCAACTGAGAATTACCCTCTGCCATTTTAGGAACAGATAAGGGATCAAGATTTAGATGACAAGTACAAATACTTATGGATCAATCAATCAAAGGAAATGAGGATTAAGGATATAGAAAAAAACGGTCCTTAATCTATTAACGAACCGAACCCTTTATTTAACCGACGGGGGTATATCGACCGCACTCCCCTCTTAGCATTAGTAGTATTATTATTGTCTCACACTGGGATTGAACCTAGAACCATCAGATTACTTGCAGTGATTTTGTCTGATTCAGTAACTACTACACTATGTGTCCATGTTACTTCCCCACCCCAACCAGATGATACCTGATGAAGGCCATAGAGTACAACGGTCGAAACGTTGTATGAAAAACAACCAAGATGAAGATGGTCCGAATAATAATAGAAATAATAATAATACCTCATTTCAAAAATACAGAGATATAAAAACGGTCCTATCTGAGTATTACAAGCGATTACGATGTTGAAATCTCAACTTAGCGGTAGAAATCAAATGACTGCTATTAAACCTTTGCAGCACCAGTAATACCATACACAACGGGAATAATTGATTGGACTAAGGAAAAACTTCGACGTTGATGCGAAAACCAGCAAAACGATGACATTTTACACCCAAGAGTAGATGTTGACAGATTATACATCTCAAGAAAAAGTTGGAAGAGGACTCAGGGCAACTGACCATGAACATTTGGAGAGGGATCCAGAAACAAATTATGGAGAGTAGGAAGACAAACTTAATGAATGTGCAGACCGACAAAATAGATCAGAAGAAAATGTTTAAAAATTGCCGCTGTATTTCTCAGGAAGATAAATAATTCAACAACAATAACACACATACGTACACAATAGTTCTAAGGTACAGAATATGCAGTAACGAACACACATACATACAATAATTCTATAGCACTATAATACTCACATTCACTTACCCTTGTGGGCGTATAAATAGTGAGGGTTTTTTTTTTGTTATTTTATTTGAGCACGTGTGAAGCGGCTTAAATGGGTCTCAAAAGATTAAAATGGGTCTTACTTTTGTTGCAATGATTCGATGTCTGTGATTCAAATACATGTTTCAACAGATTCTATTTGGAATAATGTTAAAACGTCAAACAAACAAAAAAGCCAACCCAGCAACCCTGGCCGAAAGCTTGCCAGCCGTTGGTCGAGAAAAAAATGAAAAAAAATTTCCCCCGAATTTACTGATAAGATAATTAGGTGTTCTACAACAATGACTCACATCCAGGTGAATAACAATTCTTAGGCAGGTGGAGAGCGTCAATTTGCAATTTGTACCTGACATCATTCACGCATTTTTTTACGAAAATTTAGACCATTTTAGCGATCACTGCACGATGAAAAGCCAGAGAATTAAGTTACTCATTGGTCAAGGCTATCGCCAATCTCTTAATTGATCACCCAACACCCGGCATACTGGCAAGAAATGTTTGTCACATGTCAGTTTCTATTGAATATTATTTTGATTATTGCTTCTGTGGTAAATATTTTGATTGTTTTGTTTTATTTCACTCTTTTGTTGATCCTATAATGCGCAAAAAAACCCAGCAACTGTAAGACAATTGAAAAATACAGGATCACCTGCCATATTTGAGAACATGTAAGATGCACGACCTTATAATTTACATCTCAATTTTCACACGTATATTCTCTGAAAAATGAAATAACACTACCCTTTTTGTCTCTGATCTTCATAGACCCTCACGCTACCAAGTCATTTCAATAGTTTTATCTATCTAAATATACATCAACCCTCAAGCCGGAAGATATGGATCTCGAAGACAAGTATCAATGATGGGTCCTAACCTGTTTTTACTGATCAAGAATTATGACTAAAGTCATGTTCCAACATATCCTATTTGGAATAATGAAACATTTGTAATGACTGCCACGGTAGCAGTATATTTTTGTAGGTAGAGGATTTGATTTTTGTGTTTTTTTTAATCACACACACACGCATATATATATATATATATATATATATATATATATATATATATATATATATATATATATATATTAATTTCCTCATGGATTGGCTGTTTACATTACTTACTCACTCTAGTAACGTGAGTAAACAACTGATAAGGCATCTACCTCCCAAGACAGTAAAAAGCAAAGATGTATAAGTTGAGAAGTAAATTTTAAAAAATATGCTAAGCAAATTATGAAAAACGCCGAACAAATTTCAAAATGCGAGAAGCAAATTAAAAAATACGTCGAGCAAATTTAAGATACGCGAAACAAATGAAAAATATACCAAGCAGATAAAAATATCTCAAACAAATTAAAATATACGCAAAGCAAATTTTAAAAGAATGGATGAAGCAAACCGGATTGAGGAAATAAGTTATCACATGCATTATCATTTTTGAAAATTGCTCTTTCTCTGGTGTATTACATTTATTTATGATTTTTTTTACTAATTGGAATCCCCCTGCCAGCTCCAAAGATTTTTGCATTTAACACTTTTAATTTTGAAATGAAATTACTTGGAAATTTGCTCCTAATATATCTTGTTCAAAATATCCATTTGGACCTGTCTACTGAGAATCCTGGATCTGCTTCAGTGTGGTTATTCAAAAAACAATAATTTTAAATTAAAATAAATGAACAAATCTTATCAAATGAGTATATATATATATATATATATATATATATATATATATATATATATATATATATATATATATATATATATATATATATATATATATAAAAACATTTTCAGCTATGAAATTAGCTTGAAATTAAAAAGTTCAGCTGATTTTACCTTCTTGTAAACAGTTTTAGCTATTGATAACAAATTCTTAAATTAAAATAAGTGTACAATTTTAATCTGTAATTGGTTCTGGAGTCTTGGTGTATGATTATTTTATTCCATAAATGAGTATACATAAAAATTTCAAACATGAAATTAGCTTGAAATTCAAAGTTTAGCCGATTTTTGTCATATTGTGAACAGTTTCAGATATTGATAAAAACGATTCTTATATCTAAGAAAGTGTACACATTTTATCAATAATTAGTTCTAAAGTCTTTGTGTATTGTTATTTTATTCCATAAGTGGGCTTTAAATGAGTATACATACCATTTTCAGCTATAAAATTAACTTTATATTGGTGAGTTCAGCCAATTCTAGGCATTTTGTCAACAGTTTTAACTATTGAAAACAACGATTCCTAATTTAAAGTAAGCTTGAAAATGAAAAGTTTATCCGTTTTTAGCCATGTTGTTAACTGTTTTAGCTATTGATAACAACGATTCTGAAATTAAAGTAAGTGTACAAATTTAATCAATAATTGGTTCTGGAGTCTTGATGTATGGTTATTTTATTCAATAAGTGAGCTTTAAATGAGAATGCATAACATTTTCAGCTATAAAATTAGCTTGAAACTAAAAAGTTTGGCTGAATTAAGCCATCTTGTGAACAGTTCTAGCTATTGGTAACAACGATTCTGAAAATAAATTATGTGTTTGATTTATGTAAATGATTGGTTTTGACGTCTTGTTGTATGTTTATTTTATTCCATCTCCTCTTTCAGTTGATTTATTGAATGAACATCGTCTGTGGTCGAGTAACTACTTCTGAATCCAGCCTGTTCTCGTGTTTGATTTCCGTCCGGTGTTTTAGTAATCTTTTGGTGATGAATTTTGTGAAAATTTATATATGCAGTTGAGTAGGCGTATAGGTCTATAATTGTTAAGGTCTTTGGGGTTTCCTTCTTTATGTAGAAGCATTATGATTGCAGTGTTCCAGTCTTTCGGGACTTTTCTCACTAAACCCCAAAACAGATTGATATGAAAACAAAACTAAACGACAACAAAAAAGACAGAAAGGAAAGACACATTCCCCTCCCACTCCAGCTAGGGGTAAACCGCCCATAAAACTTAGATTAAAAGACAAAACATCTTCAACTATCTTAGAGATAAATTCTTGCTGCTAGTAGTTGGGATGACTGATAAATTCTTTGACAATGTAAGGTGAAAAATGATAAAACTTTTTTCGATTGTTATTAGCTGATGCGAGATGAAATTGAACCTGATAAGTAGACGTAAAGTTGCCACATTTTCTCTCTCTATTTTACTCATTTTCCATTCATTCATTCATTCATTCATTCTTTTTTCCCCTCAAATCCCCTGTCTGTGGACTTTGAGCTAGTTAAAAACTTAACAATTGAGGGAGAGTTATGCCTGTGTGCGAATTACCCTTCCAGCTGAACAAAAACTTATAGAATTCGTTAGTATTCCACAGCACAGATTTTTACCCCGCTATAGATGCACGTTGTCTAAAATAAGATATAAGTTCAGTTGATTCACCCAGGTAGACCGCGTGAATAACAAATAACAAAAAACAAAAAAGTAAAATAGAATAAAATAAATAATACCTTTTCAGATTTTTCACTCCGAATCATTATCCAGTAACCTTCACCCTGTACAGTGCTACGTACACCCGGACCTGTCTGCTTACCCACCAGGAGCAGATAGTGGGTATTAAGAGCCGATGGAGCTCTAAAGCCACTCTGAATGACACTAGCAGTGATCCATCCACGAGACCCCCTATCAACACATTATGGGCCAGCGTGGACCAACACTCCCCATGGTTCGCACAATGAAAATTATACTGGCCGTTCCTGCTGGGTCCTCGCTCCCAAAAGGCCCAGCCACATCACTCGTTTGGGGTGAGGGTGATGTGCTCCAAATGCAACTACCCAAACACTACACTTTTGGGCCCGTTACCGCTGGGCCAACGGTCCCAAAAGGCCCAGCTGCATCTCTTGCCTTGGGTGGGAGTGATGTGTCCTAACAGTGACCACCCAAACAAAACCTAACAGAATCCTTAAACCCAAACATAACCCAAAAACCTTCACCAAGAGAACAATGTTATATATCAGCACTTACAGCATCAGGACACTCTCAACTGACTTTCACCAAACCTATCTAGAAAACAAAATCAAAAACATCAAGTCGGACATCATAAGTATCAGAGAAATGAGAAGACCAGGAGAAGAATTAATAGAATTGAAAAGCAAACATCTTCTCTACAATTACGGAAAAGAGAAGGTGAAACAACGTGGAGTAGGCTTTCACATCAATAAAGACCTCAGAGACGACGTGGTAGCCTTTAAAGCTATCTCTGGTCGCATAACCAGCGTTACCATACAACTCTCAAAGAGGTACAAGCTAAATGTCATCCAAGTCTACGCTACCACTTCGCAATCAACCAGAGAATAAATAAACAACTTCTATGATGACTTAAACTTCCTTTTACAAGATACCAGAAGATACTTCAATGTCATCATAGGAGATTTCAATGCACTAGTAGGACAAGGAAACGAGCGCTGCGTCGAAGAATTCGGGTACAAAAGACGGAACGAGAGAGGTGTAGATCTGGTGAATTTTGCAACGGCAAACTACCGCAAAATTATGAATACATTCTTCAAAAAGAAACACAATAGAAAATGGACTTGGAAGAGTCCCAACCATGAAACCAAAAACGAGATAGACCTCATTTTAACGGACAAAACCCACACCATCAAAGAAATCCTAATCCTAAACCAAGTAAACATAGGAGTTGACCCCATCCACCTACGCTTTTTAATGTATCCACCCACACCCATCTACGCTTTTTGGTGTCTTGACACACATCCACCTACGCCTTTTGGTATCTTTGCCCACATCCACCTACGCCTTTTGGTGTCTTTGCCCACATCCACCTATGCTTTTTGATGTATCCTCTCACACCCATCTACGCTTTTTGGTGTCTCTGCCCACACCCACCTACGCCTTTTGTTGTCTTTGCCCACATCCACCTTTTGGTGTCTCTGCCCACATCCACCAACGCTTTTCGATGTATCTGCCCACATCCACCCACGTTTTTTGGTGTCTCCACCCACATCTACCCACACTTTTTGATGTATCCACCACATCCACTTGTTTTTCTGACTTTCCATTCAGGAAAAATGAAGTAACAAGTCTTTTCGTCAACACACTCGTCAGGATGCTTTTTCGTCAGTACCTGTCATCAAAGTGTCCCAAGGATGCTTTTCAGCACTTTCACAGTGAAATGCAAACTACTCTGCAGAGGTCTATCAGGTTTAGGTCTGAAAATATGGATCTCAATAATCAACATCGTGGAGGGGATGAACCTATTCTTCATGGTGGAGAATTACAATTCAAAGTAATGTTTCAACCAATTTTATTCAAAATGATCAAACATTTGCAATGACTGTCACAATAACTGTACATTTCTGCAGGGACAATTCCTTTTTTGTTGGGTTCCAAACGACAAAACTGACCGTTCGAGAGAGACTTGTATATCTTTAAGTTGTTCTCCAGATCTATCAACTTGTCAGATTTTTGCAGAATTTACAGAAGTAGAAGTTAATGTTGTCTACAGTTTGAAATAAGAAAAATAAACATCAGCAGTATACCGCAAAATATTTCAGGGATTTTTCGTTACTCCACACCAAACCAAAAGTTCCATTACGAATGGAAATTTCCATTACCAATATGTTAAGTTCTTTTACGTTAGCCGTCCTTTTCCCAGGGTAGGTGCATGATTTGGGGTCCCGTGTCGAGGACAAACGATAAAAAGCTAGTATTTTGACGCTTTTCATTGTTTAAAAAATAAATGAAGTAATGAATAAATTTACTCAAAATGTATGTTGATTTAAAGTGAAATTTTTGTTATTTTTTTTAAATTTAAGTTGGTCCTTTTCCACTGATGGACTTTTTTGACTTTATCCATTGACCAGGACACCATCCATTCGACAAAGAGATTTTCGTAGAAACGTCTCCCCACCAAACTGCCAGTTGGCTGTCCGTCGGTTAAACGTCATCACACGCAGATTCAATGTATGATATTTGACAGTCCGTTTATATTTACTGGTTATTCTTATTATTTGATGAAGTTTTGTAAACTCATATTTTATTGATTTACACCAATTTTTCCCCTAAAAGATTATGACGAAGGTAAATGTAGTCAAAACTAATGAAACAGTGGGTTGCAATACTTGAAAGATAAATAATAAAAATAATTGACTGAGATTACTAATTCTTGTAATGAAACAATAAACACGGCGGAAAAATTGAGAGGTGGTTTTGAAGGTAAAAAAACAGGTTTCTACAGGCCATTAAAGCTTCTATGGTTGAGTGGTTATTGCAGCCGCACATAAACTGACCAATGAGAGACGTGAATTCGATTCTCATCAAAGGCTCACTCTTTATTTCCAACTGTGCCATTTAATCGTAGCTGTAGAATAACAACCCAGTTGCGATGAAAACAACTAAAAAGTTAGGATGAAGATAAACAGTTGTTGAAATTAATAAAATATTCAATTTGTTTATTTTTCCTTTCTTAATTTTGTCGTAAAGATAGTAAAAGCAAAGCTAATCTGAGAATAGTCAACATAGAAGGAATATAAACCACTATTGCGTTGGCCAAGATTTCAGTTCCCAGTGATTTCTGATAATATATATAACTAAGAATACATTCTGTGTCCAAGTGATTAAAAATGAAAAAAATTTGTTGAGAGTGAATGAATTTTCGTGATGAAGACTGATATAGACCAAGAAGCAATACTGTGAAGTCGTCAAACAAGAGTCCAGATATCATGGATGATATTTGGCTATTATATTCATGCTACTCCTGCTTAATTTTGACGTTGCTTCGTAACTACAAAAACCAGTGATGTCATATACGAGTACCAATGGCACAGACATAAAACCCAATTTAGGTCGACTTGCTTTGTTAAAGTTTGCCAAACCCATTTACAGTGACGATTTTAGATAGTGCCTATTGGTGTACTCAATCCAATTTTCAAGGTTGTGTTCCCACCCCCTGTAGAGGCGCACTTGAGACACACCAAGAAACGAATCTGTAGCCCACTTCGCTGGTTGGTGGGACAGGCCATTTGTGGGGCTATGGTGTTTCGATATATACCACTTTTCTCTTTCTAACATAACCAGGGAAAGGGAAAGTACGGTATAAATCTCGTATTAGAAAAGCATTTGGCTAACATGGAATCTATGTCAAATATTTGTATACGTTCTTACTTGTTTTCTTCTTTTTGTGTGAATATAAGAAGAATTGTTGTTCCGATCAGACTCTCATTTCCCTCTCTGGTTATGCGTAAGGCAGCTATATCACATTAGTTGTCGTTAGGCTGTTGTACCTACTGATCGATTTTGGATGAGATATGAACAAAACCCTCTGAAGAGATATATTGTCAACTATCAGTAAAATGAAAAAGGTTCAAGAGCTATAAGGTTGTCAAATCGGTCCCCAAATGATATGAACGTATACTTCTTGAGATACGTATTATCCAATAATGCTATTACATAACAAATGGAACCCAAAAGATCTAAACAACTCCAGGACAATAAAACTACTCATCTACAAACTTTTTTGCCAAAGTGATCACCGACCGAATCACCAAAATGCTTGATGAAAACCCACCACAAGAACAAGCTGGATTTTTTGTAATAGTTCGTTGCTGCATCGTATTATTTTATTTCATTTTAATCTGCTTCAGAGATTTCTCTTCGTCGTTTTCGAGTAAATTATTATTTGGTTAGATCATTTTGAGTTTAATTCCTATCACGAGTTATTTTTCAAGTTTTCAATTCATATTTTGTTATTTTATGTTTTTCCTTACGTTATTTATCTTTTTTTTAAATTTTTTTGTAGCTTGTGTTTAGTATATTTTTATCTTTTAATTTCTAATTTTTTCAGAGTAAACCTCTTCCTGTGACGACATCTAACACCGATTCCTGACTTTTAATTACGTAATTTATTTCTATCCCTAAATCTAGAAATTTGTAGTTTCCCTTCGAGGCACAGATAGCAAAGTTTTTGGTGCTATTTTTTTTTGTTTGTTTGTTTTTTCAATTCAATCGTTTGATTTTCCTTCTATCCTCAAGTTTCCAGAAATGAACGGCAAGTGAAGTGTCGGTTATGGATGGCTCTTTATGCTTTGCATCATACTCAGATTTTCAGTTTTTAGCACTCTGGTAAAAATCCAGAACTGAAGAAGAAAAAATCTGACTCTAGAATACTTAGATCTTCAGGTCCAAACAACATATACAAGTGTAACTCTTCAATATACCAATCCCTAGGATATAATCAAGATTCCAACAGAGACTTCCACGGATACTACCAAACGGCCTAGGGTCAGGTAGTAAATAAATCCCTGCTACTGGAGCCATGTAACCTAGTGCAACCTGACACATGATACTTGGACGTGATGGGCCCTGTAAAATAGTACCAACACGTCATGGGCCAGCGTGGCAGGACATGGCCTAAAACTCATAGCCATAATTTGTAAGATCAAAAATGTACTAGCTGTTCCTGTTGGATCAAGGGTCTCAAAAGGGCCAACGACATCACTTGCTTTGTGTTGGGGTGATATGTTCCGAATGCAACACCAAGAAAGCAACCTTACTTACTGGGCCAGCGGTCTCAAAAGCCTACTCAACTGCATCTATAAGTTCCTTACCAAGGTGATCACCAACCGAATCACCAAAAGGCTTGATAAAAACCAACCACGAGAACAAGCTGGCTTCAGGTAAAGCTACTCAGCCATTAACCATCTCCATCAAATAAACCAACTGAAAGAGGAAGCAGTAAATTATAAAATGTCACTAGCAGTAGCATTTGTGGACTTTAAGAAGACCTTAGATTCAATGGAAATCCGCAAAGTCATTGACGGAATAATACAATAAAGTGTGTATCCTGTATACGTCATAGTACTGCAACATATCTACCGACGCAGCAGTTCTCTCATCAGGTTACATAAAGACTTTGAGCCCTTTCAACTAGAATGAGGAGTGGGACAAAGAAAAAAGATGATCTTCCGAAACTCAGAATGGAAGCACAAAGAAATCAGGATAGACGGAGTATACCGAAGTAACTTCACCTTCCTCTTTGCTGAGAAACTTCACGATCTCAAATAATGTTAGCTAAATGAAGCGAGCAAGAAAGTTAACCTCCACATGAACTTCAGTAAAATAAATACCATGTTCAACAAATACGTTGGGGACAAAGACACAACGATCAAAAATGCAGAGTTCGAAGTCGACCACTGGATCTACCTAGGACAATGAGTCTTCATGCATGAATTTATCAAAAGAAGAAGAAATGAAGCGGATTAACACACTGGGTTGGCAACGTTTCGGTAGAGCAAGGTCGACTTTCAAGAGCAAGAAAATACCATTAGTCCTTGAATGAAGGGTATACAACCAATGTATCATCATATAGTCACATATGGAGCATGAACGTGGAACCTAACCGAGGGATTAACTCTCAAACTGAAAACCATGCAACGTGCACATGAGAGAATCATGCTCAACATCACATGACGAGATCATAAGACATCAAACTATGTCAGAGAACGAACGGGAGTCCCAGACATCACAGAAACTGTTCGAAAACTTAAATGGCAACGGGCTGGTTATGTTGCAAGAATGTCAGACTATCGCTGGACGTCACATTTCACAACGTGGATCCCCAGAGATCATGCGCTAGGCTGTGGCGGACAGAAAGTAAGATGATGCGATGAGTTAGATAAATTCAGAAAGTAATGGCTCTGCGACAGCCATGAGAGCGAGGCCTGGTGATTCTTTGGGAAGGTCTATGTCCAACAACGGACGCTAACACACTGATGATGATGATGTATAGATATGATTCTCAAAAGGAATAGTCATATACGAATAATCCCGATCCAACGACCTATGGACAGGTACCGGCCATCAAGCATGTGTGACCGATCTGCAAGAAAAATAAAAGAAATATGATATAAAAACAAATTCATGTACTTTTAAAATGTTAGATATACCTTCCTACAAAAAAAGATGTGAGTATTAGTCACTTATAAGTGACATAGTTGACTAATAACCTTTATTCTGATGGTAATTATCAGTGGTGGTCGAAAACCCGGAAGTGATAAGCAGGTATATGATTTAGAAGAGCCTAAGATAACCTCTAATAGTTAACTTATCACATGGATTTGGCAACAGTTTGTTCAGGGGATTTTAAACTCTTAAAACAGGCCATAAGAGCTTAAATATTAATATATTGTGATTTAGAGGGAGCTTCCCCACGAAGTATAGTAGTTAGATGATGATCAAGGTGTACATAAATATATAAATGAGCAAATGAAAGTAAACAATAGTTGATATTCAATATGATGATGATGATTATCATCATCATTATCATCATCATCATCATCATCATCATTCTTTTAACGTCCGTCGTTGGACATAGACCTTTCCCAGGATTCGCCATAATTCTCTATCATGGGCGTCGCGGAGTCAGTATTTCCTGAATTTGTCTAGTTCATCTCTCCATCTTGTGCTCTGTCATCCTCGGTTTCTCATGTGATCTCTCGGGATCCATGTTGTGAGTCGTGATGTCCATCTATTATCTGTCATTCTTACAACATGGCCTGCCCATTGCCATTTTAGTGTTTTTAATAGTTTCTATGATGTTACTGACACCCGTTTTCTTCCTTATATAAAGTTTTATTAAAAGCTTTACGTATCAACTACAATGTCTACTCTCAAGATTGTTTTTAAAGGTTTCAGGGGGAAACGAGCTGAAGTTAAATCCACGTAAAAAGAATAAGTGATAATCCTTACTTTCGCTAAATTCTTATTGGTACAACGAATCAGGTTGGTTATCAAACGTTACCTTGGCTGATCCACAATAAGTTTGAAGACGTTTGAAATGAAATATACACTTTTCTTTCACAAATTTGATCGGTATATTCAACTGTAAACACAAAGGAATGGAATGCTCTATTAATTTCTCCTTAGAAAATATTTCGTATAAATCCTGAGTTGAAACTCAAGGCAAACCTGTTTTTTGTATTGTGCGATAAAAAAAATCTATGTCACAAAAGAAGGTTGTCTTTGTATGAAACAACGCCCACTTATATCTACTCCTCCTATGAGAGAAAAATATGTACAGAGAACAACTAAATGAGAAAAAGAGAAAAGTTGTCCACCAAGGAAAATAGGCACACATTCAATAACACCGTAAATAAATCGAATCATGCATTTGAAGGACTTCAAACTATGCACAGTACACTGTTTTATGATTCATGTTGCATTTTCATGAATGTACGTGAACCAAAAAATATTAATCCTGTCCTTAAAAATACCAATCTTAACATTAACCCTAAAATCATCATCATCATCATCATCATCATCATTCTTTTAACGTCCGTCGTTGGACATAGACATTCCCCAGGATTTGCCACAATTCTCTATCATGGGCGTCGAGGGGCCATTATTTCCTGAATTTGTCTTGTTCATCTCTCCATCTTGTGTTCTGTTGTCCTCAGTTTCTCATGTGAACTTTGGGGATCTATGTTGTGAGTCGTGATGTCCATCTGTTGTCTATCATTATTGCAACATGGCCAGTCCATTGCCATTTTAGTGTTTTTAATAGTTTCTATGATGTCTTAGACTCCCGTTTTCTTCCTTATGTAAGGTTGTCTTGTGATCTCTCCATTTAACATTTAACCCTAAAAAACGAAAAAAATAGCCTTGCAGTTGGGTCGGTCGTCATTTTGAAACAGGAAAGGTAACAATTGCCAAAACATGTTTTCAAAGTTTTGCATGTGATTTTGAATCAATAGTAGTCCTAATAATAGATTTCTTATCAGAAATCTGAACCGAACTTTGTATACAGGCTTTGATTCCACACGTAGACATGGAAATTGGAATATAATTTTGAAATAGGAGACAGTACAGAGAGAATGGGTCAGTCTGATAAGTTGATAGACATTCAAGTTATAAGGATAGACTAGGATCATTATTCAAGAGGAGGACAATAGGTGACAATTGAAATTCTCAAGATAATAAATGGTTTAAAAAAATCTTAAATATAAAAGAGAGAGATGTCTGTTTGTATGTTTGTCTTCCACGCTATAAAACGTACCTAAGAATGGGTGTAGCCCAAACAAATGCCTACTCAATAGACCTGGGGGAATTAAATAAAAAGTTATGACATATATTTGATGGGTTCAGCGGGGATATTCTTTTAACTATGTAGCAATGATACCAAAACAGGAACTTCTATTTTGTCCATATACATATTTTCTTAGTTTATATTTTTGTATGTAAATTCTTTAATTCGTCTAAAGTAAAGGGAGACTACCACCCTCTCCAGTTAAGGTGCCAAAAGTGACGGTAAAATTTCTTCTCTTTTAATCTCTTCTCTCATATATATATATATATATATATATATATATATATATATATATATATATATATATTGCTAAACTCCTACAGAGTGGACCTTATTATCGCGAATCATCAGATGTTAGAATTTTGAGTTTGGAGATTTCAGCATGGAATTTAAACAGATTGGGCAAAAGAAAACAGAAAAAAATGGAATTACGTCATGTCGGAATCTATCGACATTGGGTAGGACATTTTTCCGACGTCGTGAGAGCGAAGATCTGTGCTCATTAAAAAATACGTTTTGTTTTTATTCAAATGAGTGTTGTTTTCTTTCGTTTGATTTTAGATCTTTTCAAAGTCCTCCTCGTCAGTTACACTTCTTTTGGGTTTTAAAATAGGATATGTTTACTGATCACCTAATCTCGGCGTAAGACTGAATAGTAATAGGCAATAGTTCAGTTCAATTTACGGAAAACACTAACATGAAATAACCATTTCCCAAAGAAATAATCTCAATCATTCACCTTTAACTTCATTGTTTAGTGGGAACAACGATTGAGATGAAGATAAATAGTAACAAAATGTAATAATAATGGCGTATATATTTTGTTTCGGCAAAAACTACGAAATATATCTATAAAAACGTACATAATCAATGCAATTTCCATCAACAGGTCCGTGGCCCAGTGGTTATAGGCGTTTGGCTCCTCTTGAAAGTGGTCCTTTTTTTCCTTTATTTATTTCTGCCTCCTTTACGAAGTCAGAGACGGATTAACCATTACGCTGAGTACGCCTTTTCTATTTTTCTATCTCCATTGCTTTCAAGGCTAGTGGCAGACTTTTTTCTTGCTTTTGTCGAACTCCTACCAATGAGTTTTTACTTAATTTTCATATGTAACAACAATGATGGTTGCCAGATGACAATGACTAAAAATCATTGACGTCTCACACGAAGAGCAGTGACATAGTGACGCACACTAAAAACGACAATGAATTCATTTCCCACTTCAAAAGCCCAAATCAAGTCGACTTGTTTTGCTACAGTTTGCAAATCTCATTTACAGGAACCACTGATAAAAGAGTTGAAATTGGATACGTAGTTTTTGAATAATTATGTTTGGAGCAATGAATTCTGTTTTGTTTTCTTTTCAAATTTCAATGGAACTTGGGAGCTTGATCTTAGGGCAACCAAACTTGTATATATAATTAGTATTATATCTGGCAAATATACATTACATATGAGAGATCTCTGATTGTCACACTATAAAAAAAAAGAATAAACATAGGCGTAGCTCAATCAAATTTGCCCTTCAAAATTCAAAATATATTGGAGGTGAAAAAGGGTCTTAGATGGCAATGTTTTTGCTTCTTCAAAGCATCAAAGGGAAACTTTTCCCTCTTCCCAAGAATCAAGAATGAAGGGAGACTTTTGCTCCCTCTAAGTGGTCAAAAGAGGACTCTTTCTCTCCTCTTTAGAGGCGTCAATGGTGGAGGGAGATTTTCCTGTCTTTAAGGGATCAGTATTAATAGATGATCCTCCCTTAAAGGGTCCAAAGCGAAAGGAGGCTTCCCCCTTACCCCCGTCGGACAAAACTGGAAGTAAACTTTTTTTTTACATTTAAAGGGTCAGAAGCGAAGGTAAACTTTACTTTCCCTTGTGAGTGGTCAAAGGTGAAGACTTTTTCTCCAATTAAGGGCTCAAAAGTGAAAAGAAACTTTTTTCCCGGTAAAATGTCAAAAGTTAAGGTATAGGTCTACAAATCTCCAACTATGCCTCTGAGTTACGTATCTGGAAGCTTTATTTCGTTTTTTTTAACTGCATAGGTATTTTGCTCAGCGTAGACGATTACTTTAATTAGTGTTTAATAAGTCAGAGAGGACAGGAAATTTACGAACAAGATCTATTAAAAAACAAATTGATTTTATCTCCCATAGAATTGAGAAATACTGGAATAGTTAACTCTTGTAAAAATATTACAAGTATAAATAATTTTTAGAATAACCTAATCTAAATTTATCTGGGAAAGAAAATGATTTAAGAGGGCTTTTTTTAGAGTTATCAACAGAAATGAATAGAATAATTTAGTAAAAATTAATAAATAAAATGTGCCTAGTAAATGTTTCTCCATACTGATAACCTTGTAATTCTTATTAAGTTTCAGGCACTGTTATAACTTGAATTAATGTGTATTTTATCGTTGAATACGTATATTTGATGCGAATTCTTTACAGAAATGTCCATAAAAGCATTATTTCAGTAAATAAAAAAGTAGATAAATCTAACATTTTCTTTAAATATGTCCATTATTTGTATTGGATACTTTTTCGGCAGTCAGTCGGGCGGTCACAGGTACGTTAAACAACAAAAATATAATTCGAAGGAAAATGTGTGATATCATTAAAATGTGTGGCGACATTTTAAAAAATCTATTTCAATTAATAATTTCAACCAGCTGTTTATGATGCCATAATAGAATCTCTGAGATCCACATTTTTGTATTTTAAAAGGCAGAAAATGAAAGAAAGAATGGAAAGAATAGTCATTTATGATTTTAATTGAACATAATACTTGCAGAATATTTCCGTGGTGCAATATTTTACCAGTATGAGAATCAATCGATTCAAAGAAAGACTACTCACTCTTTTTCCTCCTTACCCTCCTCCTGCTACTACTACTACCACAGATGGTTGAATCGTTGGATTTGTGGTTTTTGTTATGGAATGCATGGGAATTTTCTTTTCTTGCGTGTGAGTGTGAGAATATGTCAAAACGCATGTGCCTCACGCATTCTGATAGATTTGCAATGGAATTTAGAGGAAAATCAAGTTAAGTGGGTGATGTCCGTACTACAACAAGTTTCTGTTCATGCTTCAAATTCCTTGAAATTTGGCGTTGCACCTTGCATACCAGACAAAGGCCGAAGAACATAATGGCCAAAAAGTTGGAATAAGAATAACAGAGATGGGGGTTAATATTCTGAATGATTTCCTTAAATAGAGAAAATCTTTTATCGCAGAATTTCAAACCATATTCAAACGTTTTATGATTTAATGTAATTTTCATTTAAAAGTCTCGGATTAAAATCGAGTTTTTAATTAATTTTTCAAATTTTTCAAAAACATCATTGCTTCAGATCGGATGAAGAGAAAATGAAATGTTTTCCAACGGTATCCCTTATTTGAAATCTGCGTTCCCCTAACTTCAAAACGACTAAAAGCGTTTCAAACGATCATACGAATCTAACATATAGTTATTGTTCACTCGTGGACTTCATAATGGCCAGGTCTCTGTTTGTTATGCAAATGTAAATGGTAACCTTAATGAGGGAGGATAAGGAGGAATAGGAAGAGGTTTGACCTATAAATATACTTGCCATCAAGTCAATAGACATTATAAGCCTACATAAGCCTACAAAGTACAAGATACCTTTCTCTGCTTGTATTGTGATGATTTCAACGAGGAAAATGAAATCGCTGATTTTGGGAGCTTTTGTGATTACATCTCGTAAGTATTTATCTTTTTATTCAAATTGAATTTGATATCTTAACTTAATTAATTTCTTTTTCTTAAAACTGGATGTTCTGTTCGTTAGCATTTCATGATTAAACAGTGTTTAAATTCTCCTTGCTTGTGTCTTCTCTTTATTGGTTTCTGTGCACGGATTGGTTTATCGTGGAGAATTGGGTTGATAGTAGCTGTCTTCTCCTTTTTCTTCTTCTTCTTCTTCTTTCATTAATAATAATGAAGAGGAGAAAAGATAAAGGAAAAAGTATGACTCTTTTTAATTATGATATAATAATAAAACAAATCTGAAAATTTCCGATATATTCTAAATTTTCTTCAATCAAAATTCAAATGTAAAACATTTGAAAACGTTAATGGCGCGTTCGGTGGGACGATGACCTATCATTGTCATCAAGTTGAGATGCTCTTCTCACTTGGCTTACAGGTGCACTCTGCTTGTACAGCACGATCTTCCCTACCTTGATGAACAGTATTAAGACTGTTTCAAGGTTCTGGAATTTTCTCCACCGTTAACGTTGGTTAATTTACTGAAGGAATTATTCCTTGCTGCCAGTTTCTAATTTGTCCACGTAATCTTTCAGGGAAAGCGTCGTAGGTGGATTGGATGCAGATGGTTGTCTAATTTGTTAGATTATTTTACAATTTATGATTTCCAGTTTAACGATTTGTAAAACCCAGTGTCTAGAACGATCCCAATTGGCACCGAATAGGATGAATATGTGTGCAAAAATCGCATATGGTTTCTCCTTTAGTAATAGATTGTGGTGTCTGCAATCGCTCCTTGCTCAATATTAATGACCTGATTTTCATCGATATATATCTAATATTAAAGTTTGATTCGCCAATCAAATTTGAAAATGGTCAATTCTTCGTTGGATCATTAAAAAAAAACTACCTTTTGACTTTTGCCTAATGTCTAGAACGATTCCAGTAGGCATCAAATATGATGTATACATGTGCGAAATTTGCATAAGGTTTCCCCTTTTTGCAAGTAGACTGTGGGGTCAGCGTTCGCTTTCACCCCGATACTTATGGTCTGATTTCGATCTTTGTGTGATACTCAGTTGGATTCACCCCTCCATTGACTTCATCCAATGCCCGAAATGTTTTCCATGCAATGTGCACAAGAAAGAATTATGCTGGACCTCACATGGAGAGACCACAAGACAATACTGTACATCTGGGAAAAGACAAGTGTCAGGGATATCATAGGATCCATTCAAAATCTCAAATGGCAGTGGGCTGGCTTAGTTGCAAGAATGGCAGACAACCGATAGACATCGCGACTAGATTCTCTGAAATCAATGCGCAACTGAGGCCGACAGAATATTAGATGGAGAGACGTTGAAAGATTGATGACTCTTTATGCAGAGTGCTCACCAGATAGTCATTGAGTAGAATTGTAAAAGTTCTTAGTATGACTCAGCTATTGATTAGGGCTATGGCCAACAAAACCAGTGGCTAGCACTATCACTGGGTAATGAGTACAAAGAATGGTGCCTTCGCGCAAATCGAAGGAAAATCAAACGTAATCTTCCCCCCAAAAGACATGTTAATGTGCCTTCCATCTCATTAACCACCCAGCAATCCGAGAACAGAAAATCTGATGAGGCAAGTTTTGGCAAATCCTTTTGTTTTACCTTTTATAAGCAAAAACAGGATACGTCGAAGTCAATGATTCTGATTATCAACCTATTGCCACCTCTCTGTCTCTTCTTGTGTGTGTGTATATGGATGGGATAATGTATAGTCTATAGCCACACTGAAGAGTTGTAATACAACGAAACAGCTGTCTGTGGATGACACAATGAATAACGCTCCCTTATTCAGGGTTGAGCACTCTTTTAGTGGAGTAACTCGTTCATTGAAAGCTTCTGCAATGCTCTTCCATAGGAATAGAACAGTCTGGTGGATGGGGAATTCGTGCATAAATAAATAAATATATTACTCAAATTCAACCTTACTGACCGTCCGTAGAACAGAGCTAGGATACAGGCCTCTTGGTCTGAAGCAAAGGTTTCAATCTTACCTCAAGGTACTGGATGGTCTATTTATTTACTGTCCCACCACAGCAAAACGTGACACAAGGTCGAGGCTTTACGTCGGGGAAAATTGGATCCAAACCATCCAAATGCTAAGCAACCTCCGCCACGAAAGCGTCCGGACAAATTAAGTACAATGGAACAGCGCTGCCCCGGGGTGCCATATTACCTGCAGTTGGGCCGAAAAATTAGGAACTGGAAGATTCCTAATGCGCATAGCACAGCGCAGCCTCAGTATAACCTCTATCTATTGCACCGGCGGTGTCGGTCTTGATACCAATCACAACCCAATCTCCGACCCATTCGACAGGCAAGTGTCAGTGCCAGTGCCTCGGTCTCTGCTGGGAAACAGATACTACACTTTGCCGGAAAAGCCAGAAAAAGGGGCAGCCGTAGGGATGATGGATAGTCTATAGCCACACTGAAGAGTTGTAAAACAACGAATCAGCTGTCCATGAATGACACAATATATATATATATATATATATATATATATATATATATATATATATATATTGACCGTTTTCTGCATGGGACTTTTATACTTTTTAATATTTTGGGTTTTTTGTTGTTTTTTGATTTTTTTT
This sequence comes from Thysanoteuthis rhombus, assembly GCA_963457665.1. Taxonomy (NCBI): domain Eukaryota; kingdom Metazoa; phylum Mollusca; class Cephalopoda; order Oegopsida; family Thysanoteuthidae; genus Thysanoteuthis; species Thysanoteuthis major. Next base: position 47,516,711 of record OY735232.1, read on the forward strand.
CAAATTAGGTTTGAAATTTTAATCTAATTATTTAACTGATTTCTAATTCATGGTCTTCCTATTTTGGTTTGGTTCTTTGAATTCCTCAACTATCAGCTTTTATTAGCTGGAATAGTCATATCTTCTTGGAGACACTTTTTTTCTATTCAAAGCCTTCCACTATAATGCTTTGCCTATTTGTGTTTATTGCTCTATTGGTATGTATAGTGAAGTCCCATGATATAGTTATAGCTCTTGCTTTTGTGACTGGTTCACGCCGGTGTTTGTAACCTGTTCTTGATACAGGATATGGTGCATCATAATGTTTGCAGATGATTCCATTGTAGATAACATCAAATTCCACCAAATTTCATTATATATTCATCTACTGCAATGACTGAGCATCCCGCCACAACGCAGTCAATTGTTTCAGTAAGAGTATGTTTATTATTATTATTATTTGCAATATCACACTAGTTGCCCGGTGGTAACCGTTGGAGTTTGAGTGACAGCAAGTCTCCTCAAGTCTCCAACCCTTCTCTCCTAGTACTCATAAGTCGCAGTAGTACTGCAGTTGACAGTTTCTCACCGGCCGCCCAGTGGTCACTGCTAAAGGCTGAGTGACAATAAGTCTCCTCAGGTCTTCAGCTAACGTCTCTTCTCTCTTTTGCCTATCATGTCAGTGCTGCAGTTTGCAATTCCGCTTTCATTTCCTTTCCTCTGTTGGGTCACTGTTGACAATGAACGTTGCAGTTTTTATATTTCCAGCACTTTTTCAGTATCCGTGCAGTTCCTAGTAGTGCTGTGGTCTGTAAGTCTCGATCCTTATTGTTATTATTATTATTATTATTATTATTATTATTTGGAATCTCACACCAGTTGCCTGGTGGTAACCGCTGGAGTTTGAGTGACAGCAAGTCTCCTCAAGTCTCCAGCCCTCCTCTCCTAGTACTCATGGGTCGCAGTAATTCTGCGATTTACAGTTTCACACCGGTTGCCCAGTGGTTATCGCTGAAGGCTGAGTGACAATAAGTCTCCTCAGGTCTTCAGCTAACGTCTCCTCTCTCTTTCGCATATCATGACAGAGCTACGATTCGTTGCAGTCCTTATATCTCTAGCACCTTCCTCAGTATCCTTGCAGTTCCCAGCAGTGCTGTGGTCTGTACGGTCTCTATCCTCCCCCTAATCCCGATCTCCTCCAGTCTCTCCCTCAGCGTTTGGGGGACAGTTCCTAGTGCTCCCACTATGACCGGTACTACCCTGGTTTTCATGTTCCACATTTTCTTTAACTCTCTTGCTAGGTCCTGGTATTTTTCCCTTTTTTCACCCTCCTTCTTTTTTACTCTATGGTCTGCAGGTACAGCAACGTCTAGTATTTGACAGGCCTTCCTTTTTTTGTCTACTATTACTAAGTCCGGCCTTCTTGCCTGGATGAGGTGGTCAGTTTGGATGTCAAAGTCCCACAGTAGTTTGTGGTTGTCATTCTCCAAAACTGCCTCTGGCTTGTGCTGATACCACTTTTCCCCATGGTTGAATCCCATTTGTTTACTTAGTTCCCAGTGTATCATCGTTGCTACTCTATCGTGTCTATGCTTATACTCCTTCTGGGTGAGTTGGCTACATTCACTAGTTATGTGGTTTACTGTCTCATCTCTTTCACCGCACATGCGGCATTTGCTGTTTGTCTGTGTTCTGTCGATTTTTGCTTTTATGTAGTTTGTCCTTATGCTTTTGTTTTGGGCTGCCATGATGAGCGATTCTGTTTCTCTCTTAAGGTTTCCCTTTCGTAACCACGTCCATGATTTCTCGTCTGCTATATCTTTTATCTGTCTTTTAAACTCACCGTACAATTTTTTCCCTTCCCACTTTTCTTTTCTAGTTTGCTGTACTGTTCCATTGTTTTCTACTTTATTGTTTGTTGCACTATCCCTCGCGCTCTTTATGATTTCTTCACTATTTGTTTGCACATATCTATCTAGGACTACTTTAGCTCTCTGGACACAATCTTCTATGCTGATGAGCCCCCTACCACCTTCTTTTCTCTTAACGTATAGTCTATCTGTATCATCCCTAGGGTGTAATGCTTTATGCATCGTCATAAGTTTCCTTGTTCGCCTATCCATTGATTGGAGCTCTTCCTTTGTCCATCCTAGGAATGGTCCTGTATACCTAACTACTGACACAGCCCAGGTGTTCATTCCTTTTATTAGATTTCTGCTATTTAATTTGGTTTCTAATATTTTCCTTATCCTTATCCTTCTGAGGTATTTTCTCTTAATTTTCTCCTTCATCTCTTCCCGTTTTATCGTGTCACATTCAAGGACACCTAGGTACTTGTATCGGTCTTGTGCAGTCAATGCCCTAATCTTGTTGTTGTCCGGAAGTTCAATTCCCTCAGTCATTGAAAGCCTTCCTTTATGCATCACCATGATTGCGCATTTTTCTATCCCAAACTCCATTCCTATGTCCTCACTATATTCCCTTACTTCGTTGAACAGAGTCTCAAGCTCTCCCCTGTTTTTTGCAAACAATTTAATATCGTCCATGTACATTAAGTGTTTGACCTTTCCTTTTGTTTTAGAGAAGTGGTATCCTTTGCTGTTTTTCAGGGTTCTGTTAAGCGGTATCATTGTTAGAACAAATAATAGTGGGGACAACGAGTCTCCTTGGAAGATTCCCCTTTTTATCCCTACCTCGGCTAGTTTGTCCCCTGCGGCTGTCAAATCTACTTTCCAGTCTTCCATTGAATTGCCAATGAATTTAACCACCGGTTCGAACATTCTAAGGCATTCGAGTATCCAGCTATGTGGAATCATATCGTATGCCTTTTTGTAATCTATCCATCCCATTGCGATATTCTTTCTCCTTTTCCTTGCTTCTTTTAAGATCATCTGGTCTATGTAGAGTAAATCGTTTGCCCCTTTGGATCCTATCCTACACCCTTTCTGTTCTTCTGGTAGTAGCCCCCTTCTATCCATTGACATGTATATTCTCTCTGCTATTTGCCCGGTCAGGATTTTCCACATAAGTGGTAGGCAAGTGATTGGTCTATAGTTGCTTGCTATGTTCCCCTTTCCCGGGTCTTTTTGGATGAGGGTGGTTCTGCCTTTAGTCATCCATTCTGGTGCTTTGCCTTCATTTAGACAATTTTGGAGTAGCTGAGTGAGTCTGCCATGTAACGTGGTGAATTTTTTGAACCAATACCCATGGATCCCGTCGGGACCCGGTGCTTTCCAGTTGGCTACTTTCCTAAGAGTATGTTGTTATTATTATTATTATTATTATTATTATTATTATTATTATTATTATTATTATTATTATTATTTTCACACTTGGTGGTCAATGCTGGACACTGAGTGACAGCAAGTCCCCTCAAGTCTCCAGCCCTCCTCTCCGCTCTCTCCCAGTTCACAACAGCGCTGTTGTTTACTGTTCCACATCAGATTCCCGGTGGCTGTCGTGAATATTAACTACCGATTTTTCTTCTGAAGCTATCGTCCAAGCCCTAAGAAATCCAATATTTTTCTTAATATTATGACTGATACCGATGAGCAGGCCTTCTAGAGTAATTCCATTTGTCATTCAATGTTGATCTTCCTTAGTCAGTTCTCAAGTCGACAATTTATGGTTCCCAACGCTTCTGACTATCGGAACAGCCGTCACTTCCTTCATTTTAGATTCGACTCTTTTGTTTTCAAACGGTCAGGCTATAGTAATGATCATCCACTCTTTTAGGTTATAATTTACCATCACTATAAGTTGCCATTTGTATTATTATAAATATTATTCTTTCTGATGTCTAGTAATATTCATTGCACACCGAGTTTCGGTTTGGAACTTGGGACAGGTAAAGATGTTATGACTTGGTAGGCTCTGGCATTTTTTCATTTCAAATACACAAAAGGGGGTCAGTACAAGAGGAGACACAAAAAACTGTACATAAATGTATGAGACAAAATATTAACATGGACAGTGCTTTGCGAAGGATATGGGCGGTACCTGAGAGGACAATTTTCTGTATCTCATAGATGCTTGGGTTTTTTGGTATTCTACCTAGATACTTGTCGACACGCCTTTCTATGTACTCAAGGGCTCCTCTAACAACAGTTATAGTTTCTGCATTTTTACGATCTCAATTGCAAAGTCTTTGTACTGAGACAATTTTTCAAAATCTTTTACAGATATATTGTCTGATGGAATGATTATATCGATTAACAGTGATCTTTTCCCCTCTGTCCTTAATAATGATGTCTGGGTGGTTGGCTCTGATGGTTTCTTCATTATTATTATTATTATTTATTACTTATTTGCATTTCCACACCGATAGCGTGGTGGTCACCATTAGAGACTGAGTGACATCAAGTCTCCTTCTTCTTCACACTCTCACAGTCCACAGCAGTGCTGTGAATTACGGTTTCACACCAGTTAACTCGTGGTTATCGCTGAAGGCTAGATGACAGTCTCTTCAAGTCTCCAGCCTTTCTCTCATATTGTCAATACCAATCATAACAGCGCTGTTGTTTGTACCGCCTTCGCCATGCCTTTTTCTTGGCTGTTAGGCCATTGCCACCAGCTGGAGGTTGTATGTCTTGTATTTCCAGTATTCTCCTCAGTAATCGTCCAGTCACCAGTATTGCTGTGGTCTGTATAGTCTCAATCCTTCCTATTATCCCCAGTTCCTACAATTTCATTTCCAGCGTCTTCGATACGGTACACAGTACACCAACTACTACCGGTACTACCCTGACTCTCATGTTCCACACATTTTTCAGTTCCCTTGCCCGATCCTGGTACTTCCTTAGTTTTTCACTCCCTTTCGTATTTCCTCTGAGATCATCAGGCACGATCAAATCCATTATTTGGCAGATTCTTCTTCCTCTGTCCCGATTACCAGGTCCAGTCTTCTTGCTTGGATGGGGAGGTCAGTGTCGATGTCTAAGTTCAAAAGTAATTCATGGCTTCCATTTTCCAGGATTGTCTCCGGTTTGTGCTGATACTACTTGTCCGCATGATCAAATTCCATTCGCTTGCTCAGATCCCAGTGTATCACTATTGCTATCCTGTTGTGACTTATTTTGTACTCTTTCAGAGCTAATTCACTGGTCATGTACGGTTTTATTCCTTTCTCCAGATAGACGGCATTTGCTGTTTGGGTTCTGTCAGAACAGTAACAAACGAAGAAGCAGCACAGCAAACAAGGGAAGAAAAATGGGAAGAGAAAAAAACTCTACAAAAAATTCAAGATAGATACAGAATGTCGCAGGCGAGAGATCATGGACGTGGCTATGCAAAGAAAACCTGAAGAGGGAAACAGTTGCTCAACCTGGCAGCTTAAATCAATTTCATCAGGACAAACTTTATCAAAGCGAGTGCTACGACCCCCTGCTGTTAGCAATGGCCTAACAGCCAATAAAAGACCTGATGGAGACGCTAGAAAACTACCAGGCTAATGTGATTGGTGCAGGCAATGAGAGGAGTTCTGGAGACCTGAGAGGACACGCTGTAACTCAGCCTTTGGTGATAACCACCGGGCAACTGGTGTAAAACTATAAACCACAGCACTGCTATGGACTATGAGGGTGTAGAGAGGAGGGTTGGAGACTTGAGATAGGTGGTCACTCAGTCTCCAGTGTTGAACACTAGGTAACTGGTATGAAAATGCAAATAATAACTTCTTCTGCTTCTTTTTCAGTGATTGTCCAGATTCATGGAGAATGCAGTTACACCACTTTAACATCTGATATGACCAACTGCAAAGGCGTAAAGGATCCCTGCTTGTAAATATATCATATGTTATATGAATAAACAGAATTGTTGGAATAATACAAGCTCCTCATTACAATTAAGATTGCTTACTCCATGTGTTCCATACTATTAACACCAAATTGAAATCATAAAATTCAGTTTCAATAGAATCTCTCTTGGCTCGAGCTTAATGCTGTTTATTTTACTTATCATGTACTTTGCACATGGTAATTACGAAATACCATTAAGTCCGTGCTTGTGGAGGTGATATCGGCCCACCTGAAAGTGTTAAGCATAGCATAGTTAGGTGAATACACATGAATGTTGTTTGGAGGCATAACATTCTTTTGAAAAGATACTCCAAATTATATATTACTGGCATGTATCAAAGTTGACAATTGGTGTAACAGCTTTTTACTGATACTCTTATCTAAGCAATAAAGTATGTATGGGAGAGTGCTGATTCACATACTTTCGTCTGTGACTAACTAAACATTCTTATTCATAGCTTTTTAAGAGGCCCCAGAGAGCCAGTTTTCCTTTTTTCTTATTGGTTGAAAAGTATTGCTTGGTTTGTGCTGATTGGTCAAGAGATTCTTTTTCTATGGTTGGCGTCCAAATCTTTTCTTTCCGTTTTGACCCTACATTTAAGAAAAAAAATTACTGTGATTTTTGTTCCTATGCAGTCTCAAATGGTTGCATTCTCTTTGGATGTTGACTGACGGAGTTTCTTGAAGTCACTTGACCAAGTAACTTAATGTCTTCTTTGGACGATGTGCCCCAATCGCATGTCCAGCCATTGCTGACGAGTTCTCAAAATTGAGAATTCATACTATTTCAGTAGGCTCCAGAATGGCAGTTTGAAATTGAATTTCTATCTTGGTTTTTGGTTAGCTCAAAAATACTATCTTCATGTTCGCCTGAATGTTTTGATGATGAAATGAGACCGTTTGGATCTATCCTAAATAACAAAAGTAATTTCTTTGAGCCATGGACGTCAAAGTGTACACATTGATTCACCACAAGCTTAATAGCTACAGTTATCATGTAGCTTATCGTTTCATTTTTCCTCTTCAGAGTTGACTATTTTATGAGGTTAATTTCATTGACAGTCGTTGAGTTTTCACCCCGGTAAGAACTGACAGTTTTCAATAGAGATTTTGACATGTGGTCTCTCAAATACTATGATACTCTCTGCAATTACTAGGCTGTTTGAGATCGTTCCCAGTATCCCTACAACGATTAGCACAACTGTAACCTTCATGTTTGATTCTTTCATTTCTCTGATGTATCCAGTTTTTTTTTTTCCTTTCCTCACTCAGTGGTTTGTTGGAATTGCGAAATCCACTAATTGACACGATTTTTTTCTCTCTTCGGGCTTTTGGCCAGAATTAGATGATCCTGGGGAAACTTTTAGATCCAATGGATCACCTTTAGTACCCAGTAATGTGTTCATGTACACTATCTTTTATTCTCTTAATACATGGCTTATTGTCTCGTCTCTAGCTCTGTATCATCAACGCCATGGCTTATCTATATATGCATTATTATTATTATTATTATTATTATTATTATTATTATTTATTATCATTATTCATAACTCATCACTTCATAAGGCTTGATGGATAGTTGCTACTGATACTACAAGTGTGACTGATAGAAGAGGAGAGGGAAAGTTTGATCAGAGCATAGGTGGGGGAAAAGGGAGACATAGTTGTTTTAATAATACGGTAAGACAATAAGATGGCCTGATGGCTGCTACGAATACTGTAAATAGGAAGTTCCTATCATATATATAAATTATTATTATTATAGTAATTTCATTATAAATTTTATTGGTTTTATGGTGGCTTACAAGTAAGGATTTCTCACCAACACACATAATGTATTGAACATTTAAATATCGTATGCCTTTTTTTTTTATTATTACAAGCATATTTCATCATAGATGGCACTTGTAAATTTTCAGTTATAGAATGAGATATTTTTCAATTATGGGCAAAAAATCTCGTGTTCGTTAGAAGCGTTCAGTCTCAATTCATCCAAGGCAAAAGTTGAAAGTTAATTTTCCAACCTAATCTTCAGGCTCTAGGCTTTCACAGTAACTAATGAGCTTGCTTGTAATAAGTTTCATACGACATCCAATATTCTTAGTATATAGCCTACAGTATGTTTTCCACCCGAGGAGCTGTTGGTGTTCGAAACAAGCAATTTGAATGCTGATTTTCTAAGTAGACAAACCCTCTCCACTTGGAGAATTGATGGATAGAAACCTTTTTAGTCCTTCTTTCACTTCATCTGGTGGTTTCTCGTGAGCTAAGTTGCATCATTAAGGATTTTCTTTTGGTATCCGAAAGTAGCACGTTCCTATAAAAGCTTTCCGTTAGCCGAAAGGGCGAAAATTAAAAAGATAAGTACAATCGATTTGTACGGGAAAAGATTCCATGCGTTCCCAGGCCCAATAAGTTCTAATGATAGAATATTAGACCGAGTTATCATATATTTAGATTGTAAGAAGTGCAGGAGACTTGGCTTCAAGAGAACAAGGAAGATGGTGCATGTTGACTCTAGAACAGCTTACAAACAACGTCTGACCCATTTTCGCTTTTCGCCTTTTTTCATGAAAGCAAAAGGTGGCGTAAACAGAAGTTTCGAAATGCATGGACATCTGTATCGATTTTTTTATTACGAAAGCTTCTTTTTTTTTTTATAGTTCAGGACAATTTCTTTTATCGAATCGTCATAGCCCCACAATTGACCGACCAATCAGCCAAGTAGACTACCGATTCGTCTCTCTGAGTGTCATTGTCTGTCTGTCTGTCTGTGTGTTTTCGGGTGCTACTTGTCACATTTTGAAATTTGCATGAATACATCACTATGCACCATCTAAATCAAAATGTGCTTTCTCAGCTCGATAATGCCCAAACTTTGAACTAGATTTCCAGATAATTTAGGCAAAAGATCTATTTTCAAACATAATTTTAGATGATTATTTCTGGTATACACACAGATTACAATGATTCATTCATGCAAGTTACGGATATCGTGATTTTATTTTAAAGACAGGTGGAATAAATGGGTGCGGCTTTTTTTCCAGGTGCTTGAAAAAGTTTACGGAGTGTGTAACAAAAAGCACTAGCCTGATCGATTTCAAGAAGATGTTTTCAACTCTTGAAAATGAATTAAAATGTGGTAAGTAAAATTATCGTTGATTTTTTTTTTTCCTTTCCTTATTAGCGGGGTACCCGTCAAAAATGACAGGAATATATAAATATATATACGTGTGAACAATTTTTGAAAAAAACAGTTTTCCCCCAAAAAAGACTGGGGTTTTTTTTTTCAATTCTTTAATTGATCACCTTTAACACGACTGGCTTTCTATCTCTATTTTCCTTGTCATTTTAATTATTTAATTTCATTTATCGTCAATACTCTTCATCGGTGTCAAAAGAAAAGTGCTAAGCTATACCAGAGCAATTGAAAAATATATTTGTGTTGAAATGTATAGTCTTCCATGTTCAAAATTATTTACGCTTCTGGAGTATAGGAGGTATACAAAGGAACCGGATCTACGTCACTTTATCAAGGATATGTCTAACTTTCTTATTTTGGTTAAAACCGGTGAAAACTTCTGGCTTCAACGAACACCCCTCACCTCAATTAGTTCGTTATAGCAAGGGTTTACTGTACTTACAAAGAATCCTGAATTACTACAAAATGCGAAAAATTATACAATCCTTCTTGCCTTATGCAATTAATCAGGAAGATCTGGGAAAATTTGAATGTTTGTTTGTATTTTTACATCAACCACTAATACCTGCACTTTTCATAGAAGACATAATTAGGGGTAAATTTACGTTAATTATGAGAGGAACTTCAGCAAATTAATGGAGCAGTAACAACCACCTCAGTATAAACAAAAAATGGATCCACATACAAGGTCACCTATGATCTCTTAGTGAGCTAGTATGAAAGTTGCAAGAAGTTCAAGTGTCTGCTCCTTCTGTCAGAATCAAAAGATTTGCTGAACATCCGTTACTGGATATTGATGTACTTATATGTACTAAAAGTAATCTTATGTTTGTAGGCAATTTTTGAATTTTCAATAAAGTGGACTTGGATAGTTTGACCCTCTTGGATGCGTTGACAACGTAACTCGTATACCGTACGGTTGTTATAGCTTACAGTTTCCACTATTTTAATCATATCTGAGGTAATTTACATATGTTTAAATCAGACCCCTGAAAGGAGTACAAATTAGCGTCTGGATAAACGTGGTGCCAACCAGACAACAGAGTGCTCAAAAGTTGGACTCTCCGACATGAAGCCCTCTTTTCTTTTGGAAAGAACGTGCGATGTTTCAAAAATGATTAAGGTCTGGTTAGTGTTGGGAAATGTGGGTGTACTGTAATAAAAAATGACTGGTCCTCATGAAATGATTATCTTTTTCGCAGACTGAAAAACTCAAGTGATGTTTGTCACCGGGGAGCAACCTGAGTAGTTTCCAAATAATCAATGTAGACAGGTCTTTAAAAAATGATCACTGGCCCACAAATCTTTTTCCTTGTGTAATGTTTGTCGCCGGAAACAAGATTTGTTTATTTCCGTGGCTTAGCTCTTTTGGGAGGCACACGACGTATGTTATCTAGATCCTAACGAAGGGACCTTTCCCATGAAAGCCCATTCACAGCCTCTGGTCAACAGAGGGACGAGGTAGCAGTTGTCACTCTCACCCGGAGAGGAAAGGTCATCCATTTGCTTTTGCATCCTGGACAACTTTTCTGTCCCCCATCCGTCTTCCGAGCCAAGCACCTTTCATATACAGTGAAGCGATTTCTGGTTTCTTTCATAAGTTGAACAACCCCAAAGTTATACGGAAGAGAAAAGGAGAAATAAACTTGAAGCTCAAATGCAACAGGGACATTTTCTTCTTTTTTTGTCTCTGAAACTTTTCGCCGTTATCTCCTCTGTTTCTCGTCACACAATATTAGTCCCAAAATAGAAACTATCATGGAACCAACGTATTTTGGCAGCATACATTTTGAGGTGATCAATTCAAATATTTGAAAAAAAGGGGTTAATGATGAATAGGTTACTTCTCTTGCTTTTTGTTGGACAATGATCACTAAATAAATAAAAATAAAAAATGAATGTAGTCGGGCACAAACTAATGGATAAATTCAACAGAAACTTACTTGCTTTGGTTGGAGGTGATGAACTTCAAAAGCGACTATTCGACCCCCACGGTCTGAAGCAGATCCATCACCAAGAAAACAGTATACGCTAGGACCTACAACGTCAGAACACAGACGTGCATCTAACCGATCTTGAAAATCGAAAACATCGAATTGGACATTGTGGGCATTTAATCGAACTAAAAGGCCGCCATCTTCAAACTAAGTAGAGTTGGCTTTCTTATCCATAAACAATTCAAGGACAATATTGTAGGATTCAGAATAATCTCAAATCTAATAACCAGTGTTACCGCACAACTCTGAAGAGAATACACACTGAACATTGTTCGATTCTACACTCCGAATTCATATTCAACCAAGGAAGACCACTTCTCTAACGACTCTAACTGTATACTCGAAAAAAAAAATATTTCAAGATTATTATGGGGGATTTCAACGATAAGGTCGGCCAAAGAAATGAAAGTTGCTTCGGTAAGTTTGAATAGAAGATACAGTACAAGAGGCGAACGGGTGCAAAATCATGAACACCTTCTTCAAGAAGAAACATAATAGAAAATGGATCTAGAGGAGACCCAATCACAAATCCAAATATAAGATCGACTCCATCTTAGCAGACAAAAGTGATACAGTGAAAGGCATTCAAGTCATGAATAAAGTCAATGTGAGAAACAACCTAAGAATAAGATGTAAAATTCATATTAATATCAAGAAAAAGCGCAGGAAAATTATTCTGCACAAAACTACAACCTCACATCGTACAAAAAGATATCACCCGATCCTTTAAGCTAGAACTGAAAAACAGGTGTGAACTTCTCACAGAAACAGAAAAGAACTTCAACAAGCTCAACGACAAAATGATGACCTCTCTGAACGAAATCGACAACATCCTGGTAGACAAGAAGTGGTTTCATCAAATCAATCTAGTGAGTAACCACAGAATGGTAGTATGTAAAATCCAAATTAACACCAACAAAGGGACGAACGAAGGGAATTGTTCCACACAAAAGAACAACCACTAAAAATATACCAGAGAATCCGACCCTTCAGGCTCGAATTGAAAACAGACATGAATTTCTCACCGAACTAGAAGACAACAACACCAACAAAATAACAACTTCTCTAATCCTCATCATCCGTCTTTTATCGTCCGTTGTTGAACATAGACCTTCAAAAGATCCACTGCATTTCTTTAATGGCATCGCAGAGCCAGTATTTCCTGAATTTGTCTAGTTCGTCTCTCCATCTTGTCTTCTGCCAGCCTCAGTTTAGCGTGTGATTTCTGGGGATCCATGTTGTGAGTTGTGATGTCCATCAGTTGTCTGCCATTCTTGCAACCGACCTATTGCCATTTACGTTTTCTTATGGATTCTATGATGTCTTGGACTCCTGTTTTCTTCCTGATGTACTGTGCTGTCTTGTGATCTCTCCATGTGACGTTGAGCATGATTCTCTCATGTGTGCTTGGCATGCTTCTCAGTTTGTGGGTCTGTCTCTCAGTTAGGTTCCATGTTTCTGCTCCATAAGTGACTGTTGGGAGGATGCATTGGTTGTATACTCTTATTATTAGGGTTAAAGGGATTGTCTTGTTTTTAAAGGCAGTTTGTTCTGTCGAAAACTTGCCATCCTAGAGAGATTCTTTGCTTGATTTCCTCTTCTTTTGTGGGTATGATAAAGATTCGTCGTCGTGCTCTACTTCTCCCGTTTTTGCATCTTCGATTTTGACAGTTGTGTTATTTTCGATATGATTGTTGCATATGATTTGTTTTACTGAAGATCATGTGTGGGCCGATCTTTTTGCATTCTTTTAGTTTATTTCGTATTAGTTGGAGGTCGTGTAAGATCTCTGTGAAAAGAACGATGTCGTCTGCAAATCTGAGGTAGCTCAGATATTCACCGTCTATTCTAATTCCTCTGCTCTCGAGGCAGACTGAGGAGTTTTTGTGAACTGGTATCGCCTTGTCTTATTCCTTTTTTGAGCCAGAAGGGTTCAAAGTCTTTATTAAGCCTGATAAACGAGTTGCTATAACTGTACATATGTTGCAGTACTCCGATGTATACGTGATCTACACCTTGTAGAGTGATGCCCTTCATAACCATGGGAATTTCTGCAGTCGAATGCCTTCTTAAAGTCTATAAATACTACAACAAGTAGCGTTTTGTATCCTGCTGCTTATTACAGAAGTCTGTAGTTGTTGAGATCTTCTGAGTTTTCCTTTGCAAAAATGAAACCCCGAAGACCAAAAATATCGTAGAAAACGCAGAAATCTCAAACCATCGACAAGAAAAATAATGCTGCATCCGAATTATATAAAGGTAAAAAAAAGATGCATGACGCCTGTAATGGAAGCAATTCTCGAAAAGGGTAAGGGCTCCAAAGTTATTCACAAAACTTTTAATAATACCTATTCTATTACAAGTCCTACAAGATTGAAAAATCACCCATGATGATTTTATATACAAAAGGGAACCCAAGGGAATTCAACAACTACAGGCCAATAAACTCAACTGCATCTACAAACTTTTTACAAACGTAATCATTAACCACAGGAGCATGCTGGCTTTAGGAGCTACTCAACCATTGACCACTCTCGGTAAATAAACTAAAAAAGAAAGCAACAGCAAATAGATAGCATTTGTTGATTTCAAGAAAGCCTTCTACTCGGAAATTCCCAAGGTTATTGGTGCTATCAGTCAACAAGTAGACCCTGTATATGTCAGTGTTGCAACATATCTACCAGCAGTTTCTTCATCCGGCTATATAAATACTCGAATTCCTTCCAGCTAAAAAAGGGGTAAGACAAGGAGATACCAGCTCACTCAAACTCTTCACGGCCACCCTCAAGAAACTTAAACTGGGAAAACAAAGAAACCATTGTAAACAGCGAATACTAAAGAAATCTCAGATTTGCTGACATTTTTTCCTTCATTTTTGCTGAAAACCTTCAATATCCCCACCCCCAGATGAAGCTAGATGGACTGAAGGAAGTTGATCCAAATTAACTTCAATGAAACTGAAATAAATATTATGTACGATGATCATGTTGAAGATAAAGACTCAATCAAAATTGGAGACGCAAAACTGGAGAGAGTATACCACTACACCTGCCCAGGACAACGAATCTCAACAAAATCCTCAAAAGGAGAAATTAAAATGGAGAATCACATTAGGTTGGTAAACCTTCTGCAGGGCAAGCCTAACCTTCAAAAACAAGAAAATCCCTCTGGTGCTAAAAAGAAGGGTAAACAACTAATTCATCCTCCCAATAGTCACCTATGGAGCTGAAACATGGAACCTAACCAAAAGACTGACACTTGAACTGAAAAGCCTGCAATGTGTGCGTAAAGAGATCACAAGTCAGCACAATATATTAGATGAAAACAAGAGTCCAAATATCATAGAATCCATAAGAAAACTCAAGTGGCAATGGGCTAGTCATGTTGCAAGAATGGTAGACAACCACAGGACATTACAGTTCACAACGCAGATCCCAAGAGATCATAGGCGAAACTGGAAACCAACAAAATATAAGATGGCGTGACAAACTAGATAATTTCAGAAAGTATTGGCTGTCAGAATGAAATGAGTCTTTGCGTATACGTATAATAGATTTTGTTTTTACGTAAGACTTGTCAGTTTTTCTCAGTTGATAAGACATCAGCCGACCAATCAGGATTTACCGAACGAAGTTCAATGACTGTGTCAAATAAGTGGACTATAATGAGCTTTGTGGAAAAACTAAAGGCACAATCAGTTTATTAAAAAGACTAAAAAGTAAAAAAAAATATAGAATAGAAATAATTTTTTTCTGATACTACACGATTTATTCACAATACTTCCATACATAATTTATCATTTTTGTTTTATCTTTTATTTGAATACTTTATTTGATTTATCAAAAATACAGCACCAGGTATTTTTGGCAATCAGTGCCATAATATTATCCAAGGCGTTGACACCGAAGCTCTGTCATCAGAGAGATTAATACGAGTGTAAGATGGTAGCCGTGATACTTTCTTTTCGCCATAAAAATTATGAATATTTTGGGGGTTTGGGAATTGGAAGAAACCTATTTCAAAAATAAATTAAATCTTTAAAAAAAATTCGAAATAAATAAGAAGTCGACAAAAAAGAAGTCTCACATGTTTCAATGAATAATAAAAATGACTGAATGGAATTTTTTTTATGTAGTACAAAATGTTTTATATTTGAATCAATTATTTGCTTTGTTGTTTTTTATTCATTTATCGTCCATTTAGTATGGAAAGTATTGTTTATTTATATTAATATTGAAATGACAATGATATGAATATAAAAGTATCTATTTTTGCTGCAAATCGTAAAGAGATTTTTTTGTGTGTATATCCGGACCTGTCTTCCTGCAGAGGACCGAGGTTTCTTATCTACCAATCCAAGTTTGATAAAACTAAGAACCAATTGCTGATCGTTGACGTGCCGAAATCGAACTAGAGAAAATTATCAGGTATAACGAACTTCCGGCTTTAACGATAACACCCTCTGTACTAGGTGGTTATATCGAGTGTTTACTGTAAAACTTATTCTTGTGACTGTGGCTGCTGACTGTATGTTCTTAATCAAAAGACCTGTGGTTGAAGAGATAATGAAAATGTTTCATCTAAAGCATACTATTATTGAAATAAGATGAAAGATATACATTCAAATATCATTATTTTTCTAATGGTGTTTTGTTTTTTTCCAGGTGCCTCGTCCCTGACTAATTTTGGTCTTCCGATGATGATCTTAGTTGCTCTGGCAACATTTTTCAATAAATAATCGGATGAAAGGTTTTCTCTGAAAGATTCTAATTTTGATTTGATATTAAAACCTGATCATTGCATAAATTTTGAATTATTCTCTTTCAGAATACACTGCATTATGAATACTTACTAACCGTGAAAAAAACGTTGAGTAATCTTTAAGTTCTCAACTGTTTTAGAACTCTAAATCGAAACTAACTTTGCCTACTCCTTGGTCTCCACGAATCAGATGCATTTTATAACATACTATGGACGCTAAAAGAATGATGAAAGATAAAGTTGTATTGTTTGGAGTAGGATTAATCAGTTGAAGAAAAAATTGAAGTGATTTGTTAAAAAATCATGCTTGAAATGTTGGCGTCTATGCTTCTGTCGATTCAATATCCCATTCACTGTGAATAAAAAATATATCATTGCATTTTATTTTTGTTTTTCTTTTAAAGAATTCATATCCTAACAATAATGAAGTTGACAATCAGCTGAATGTAAACAAGCAACGGAAATAAGATGGAAAAATAAGTTACAAATTGATAATCGTAACGACATCATCTGAGAAATTCTGAATAACTTAAGACTAAGTTTATTAAAACTACAAGTTGTGAACGATCAACTACAATAAGATGACAATATTTTATCTGATAAATTTGAATTCATTATGTTATATCAGTGTTGTACTGAAATGCAACAGACTCGTATTGAAATACGAGTGAAAAAGTTTGAATATTATTATTTTTCTGATTTTTTTTTATGTGCCTCAGCTCTGTTTGTCTTTGCTAACCTAGCATATAAACGACTTGACATAAATCCATGAAATGTTCTGCTGGCATAAATTTGATCCCCGACAAGTGTTTTAGAAAATACGTTATTTGATGCCATTAGAGATGGTCCTTTTTATTCTTTTTTTTTTTTAAATCAATTTTCGGAGATCAGAAGTAAAACTTTTTTTAACGTATCTCATATCGCGATGTTCATTGGTTGCACATGGATTCTTTGAATAGTGATGGTTTGCTTAGTGCATGTTTTGATGTAGTACGGTTGAAGTACATTTTTCCAAATCACGTAATTAGGGAATCGGAGGTCATGTCAATCACATGAGAACTTTCATCATTTGTGCCAAAGGGTCAAAATCAATAATGAACTTTTGTGTTTGACCCCTAAAAGTTAAAATTGAAAGTTCCTTATCTAGGGGAGTTATTTATTCTTTTTCTGTTTAAAAAAAAATGATGGGTAGTATGAAATAACATCCATCATACAATACAAACTACATGTATGACATAAGGTTTACGTTAAAATAATAGCTGGAAGGGGGTGGTGTTTGACTAAAACTGCAGGGGTGACACGTTAATATAACAGTTTTGTCTTTAAAATCCCCGAAACGGTTACATGGTGACAGATATTTGGAAATAAATCACTGGAGTGATACAAAAGCTGTAGAGCTTTCTAGGATATATATATATATATATATATATATATATATATATATATACGCAGTTCAAGATGATACAACGCGTTTACAGTTGTCTTTCTCGGACTATATATTCATTTCCAAATGATACATATATTTATATAAAAAGATTTTTCTCCTTTTACGATGTGTGATGGGTTCATTTCATTAAAGTGCAAAAATATTTAGCTACTGTAAAGGTTTAAATAAGATGAAATTATTGATCCGTTGCACAGGCACGCTTAGGTTAAAAATATTTTCAAACATACGCGTGTATGAGTATCAAATCTATTATTATACTGCATATACATGCAAAGCTGGGATAAGTAGTTATACACTAAATTTTACTCTTATCTTTTCTCTGTACAAAGTTCGATTTATGTTATCAATATTCATCACCGGATAAAGTGCATGGGCGAGGAAGGAAACTTGTTGAAAAATAAATACTTTTTGCATCTTCGACTGCAGCCATACTTGTATGACGTGCTCGATGATCAATGAGGATGTGATTAGATTAAGATAGAGGGACAAGAGAAACACGTGTATTGATGAGTAAGACTGATTTTGATTATACATAATGGGATGGCCAAGTGACGTCAAACTAGTTGAGCATAATTGTTCATGCGTTAATTTGTGTTTGAAAGGATGAAATATACATGGAAAAGAATACTAAGTCTTTTTGTCATTGACATTCTTTTTGAAGATTTGATCAAAGTTAATATTCAATAGAGAATGGGGAAAACATTATTTTGCTCACTATTTGTCAGCAAAAATCTTTCTTTTGTTTTTTAATCAAAGAAATTACTTGTTTCCAGTGGAATAACGCGATGAAGAGGTCTCTGCAGACAAGACCACGTATGAATTATTTATGTTAGTAAGACTGCTGACGTTTCAATAACATCAAGTGTAAAGAGAAAATATGTGTGTTTCGTTTCAAATCGGTCAATTTGGAGGTGCCAATAGTATATTTTATCCTTTATTAGTTAATATTGAGAGTATTTGACAATATTGATATGTCTGTGTATGCCAAATAATAGGGCTTTGCATCATAGTAACCATTTAACATAAGTGAATAATACAAATTCCAGACACAAATAGTTCAAACAGATTCGGTCATTAGAGACAGATGTCCGGACTTCATATTTTATCAATCAATAAAAAAACGATTTTAATTTTTTAAAAACTAAGCTAAAAATAATTTACGTAGATAAAAATGCAAGAACAGAACTGTGGTCCCATTATTTGTTGAAAAATGCAGACTGCGCAGCGGAAATCAACCTTAAAAAAGCAGGATTTCCCGCTAGTGTTAAAAAGAAGGGTATACAAACTATGCATCCCCCCGATGGTCACTGATGTAGCCAAACTTTGAACTGAGAATAACGTGCACCAGAGAAAATTCTACTCAATATTATATGGAGAGTTCACAAGACAGCACAATATATTAGGGGAAAACAGGAGTCAAATATATCATAGAATCCATGATATAACTTGAATGGCAATTGGTTGGTCGTATTAGAACAATGTCAACTGCTGGACATCACGACTCACAAGGTGGATCCCCAGTGACCGCATGCAAAACTAGGAACAACAAAATATTGTATGGCGTAACGAATTAGATAAGTTCAGAATGTACTGGCTCCGTGACGCTAACGATAGATAGGTCTGATGAATCTTAAGGAAGGTCTATGACAAACAACGAATGCTAAATGGATTATGACAAAGATGATAACAAAGCAGTAGGATCGCAATTCAATACCTAGTTAGTTATATAGTTAGTTATTTATTTGTAGTCAGATAACAATAATTGAATTAACTTAAGTACGTAACCAATAAATTGCTATCATTTTTGACGGTACGGTTGAACTAAGAAAAAATTAAAAGTAATAAGAACAAAAATAATGAAATTCCATTTCTGATCAACAGAACGCTATTCTTGCGTGATGCTATTATGCAACTTACATACGTTTTTAAGAGTGATATTGAAAACAGAAACATTTATATACACACACGTACATATATGTGAGCGTGTGTGTGTGGTGCATGTGTGTGTTTGTGTAAATGAATTTTCTGAGTTCTGATTTCAACTGAGGCTGATTGTATTAGCACAAATAACCTTGGGAAAGGTATGAATCTATAGCCTTGAGCTCTGACCCGTTTTCCTGACAAGATGTGTCTTGTCTCTGGCATAATAAGATGGTTAATAGAAAAGATAGTGGGTGAATCCTTATGCAAGCCACTTTCCCATAATTACCGCTAAAGCCATTATAACTGTAAAAATCTGTCACTCCTATTGTCAACCTTGGCAACACAGATGGGTAAAATGATGCGTATTTCGGCAGCAATTTTTGGTTAAAAAGGTCAGACAAATTTCGTCGAGTTGACCTTTTTGAGTTTTCTTTGTTGGCCATATTGGATTGCATGCAGGCGACTGTAAGTCGACACCAACTTGCTTGCAGTGTTTTTTTTTTGTTGTTTTTTTTAAAGATTTATGGTCTTCCCTAATGTTATGATAAATTGCAAAAACATAGCAACTAGTGCACTTGTCTCACTAAAAATGACATATTCCTAGCAGTCAAAGATAAAATACTTGAGAAATCTTTCCACAACTCTAATCGTTCCACCCGACCCTAAACAAAAGATAGGGCAATGTTCTTATCCTTTCCGTTCTGAAAAAATACTTATGGAACTAAGCAACACCTACATAGATATGCACAGCTTGAGATAGATAGGAAAAAGAGAAGGAAGGTACTGAGATAGATAGATAGATAGATAGATAGATAGATAGATAGATAGATAGATAGATAGATAGATAGATAGATAGATAGAAAGAACAGCCCGTTTTATTTTTGAAGTATTCTTTCAAGCGGCTCCTGGTTTTGTTAAAACCCTGAACATTTCAGTAATTTCATGAAATCCTGTTTCACATTCAGTGAAGTGACGGTTAACAATTTTGTGATGCTGACCATTACTCTAGTGATGGGTTCGATCCTCACTAGATACCCTACTATTGTGACCCTGGGTCAAAGTTAGCCACACATACACTGTAAATACTAAAACAGGACAGTCGTTAAAGTCGATTCAGTTCAAGTCAAACACTTGTACTATGTTGGCAGTTAGAGGTGACCCAAAAGTTCCTCTTTCGTTCGCTACTATACTCTCAAATAGAGAAGAGCGCGATCCATTCCAATTTTTTTCTCACATTCAAACAACTTAGGGGTGTACTCAGGTAGTCACTTTTCCACCCATTTGGCTTATACTAAGAATCGAGCTCGGTTCCTTCTGCGTGTAAGACAGACGCGCTGAATAATATGCAATCTGAACAGACTTGAAGCAGAAAATTCTTCATATACACAAATCGACTATTCGAAACATCATCCCAAAATGGCAGAAAGAGGAAATATTCCGAGCGAGACAAACGAATGCTAAAGGCATAGTGGATAAAGATCCTTCAGGTGCCAAACAGAGCAATGAAGAGTATTTGGTAGGGACAGAAATCAATGCTTCGAAAGGAACAATTTTCTACCTATGCCGAAATATGCTATTATTGGAGAAGCTGAGGTTTGTGAAAGGAAATTCCTGAATAAACTAGACATTTTGGAGCTCTATTCTATTGTGTGACGAGACATAAATCGATATATTCGGTCTCAACGATAGAACTAACGTGTGCAAGGAAGAAGGAAAGGCCTAAAAACTGATGAATATCAAATATGGTGTAAATAGCATAATGCTGTGAGGTTTGTTTTACTGCTGAAGTAATTGCTGGGTAATTCAAGGGAAATGATCTCGATATTTTAAATGGAAACCTTAAATCGTTGATGAGGCAAATGGTGCTAGAACACCGTTGGATTTCCATGCAGGAAAATGATTCAGAATCCACATCACTTTTGATTGAAATAAAGACTGAAAGATTTTTGTCTTCAAATGAGTACAAATTTCATTGACAGAAGCCCACGTATATCAAGGCCTTTCTTTTGAGATAAAAAGTTGTTTCAGAATGCAAGAAGATGTGGCTGTTTGGTTCACTTTTAAGTTCAAAATGATAAAGAAAAGCGACAGTGTGCAGTGTCCCCCCTCCATAGACTCCTTGTGGAGCATAGAGCTGCATTGTAGTTTTAGTAGCATTTAGGTTTCAAGGGGTGGAGTTGCTAGCCCGTCCACCAAAATGGGCTGACTTACAGTGATAAAGTGCTTCAACATCCCAGATATCTACCCATTCTGTTTTCTGCCTGACAAGCTCTTTATACGCTCTCTCAATGTATTCTTTGATTTTTTGATTGATTTGATTTTCTATAGAAATAGGGCAGTTTTCGGCTAATCTCATCAAAGTAGATTCATGCTAATCGATTCACATCTAGATTATTCGCTGAATTGTTCAATTTATTAAGGGAGCTAGTTTTCCAAGAAGAAAATTAAGTTCAAATCCCCCCTTCTATGCACGTTAAAATCAATCAGGCGTATTTTTACAAGTTAGTTGTTTTATTTATTTATTTATTTATTTCTATTTTATTTATTTATTTTATTTATTTATTCTTTTCTTCGATAAAAATGGAAATGGGGTAAAGATATGCCTGCCTAAGACGAGATACTAACTTTATATACGGCTAGACCCTTTTAAGGCCCCTTCCAACATTCCAATCCTGAAGGAGTGTACACCCGACGATTGTATAATGCGTAGTGGAAATGGCAGTAAGTGAATTGATCTTCAAAAAGCTTTTGGGTCCCTTCTGTGGGGGCGATTTGAAATCGCTCATCTAACATTTGAATCAGCTGCACAACATCTTTGCAGGGCCTATTATGTAGTCTTTAGTTCGGATCTAGATACCTCTCAGTCATTTACTGAGATGTGTGAAGCAAGTGAGAATACTTCTCAACACTTGGGCCTTCATAAAACCAAAAAACTTTGGTCTTGTAATCCATGAGAATCTTCTGTTAAAGATGCGGTTACTTATTTAATACATTTGATTCAACTAAAATATCAGTACAAAATCAAGACATTGGCTTCACTGGATTTCAAGAACTGGGAGTCTTGGCGATCTCTACCAAAGTCCAACAGTACGATAAACCTTTCTAGACAGCTGCTTTTTGTGTCTTAACATCATCTGCAATTCCATCAATACAACGAACAGGGTCTTTGTTGAGGTATAAGGTGACAGGTTCTCGGTAGACTTATTGTTTTGCATTGTCTTGAGAGATATCCCAATGGCTGCTTTCGACAGTCTTCACCACCAGTGAAAGGTCAAAATTTCTAAGTGATAAGAGAATGGTTCATAACTTAGAGAGCTTGGAGTTCTTGTTCATTCTTGTTGGTCTATGATAACAGAAAAGTAGTATGGTCTTTCCTAGGTTATTTCCATTGGATTATTATATTTTTCCATCATTCTATCTTAGTTTATTTCCCTTTGATAAGTGCATTACTAATCATTCTGATACATTATTCCATTTTACTATTAGTTCAGGCCTAGACTGTCTGTTACGTAATAGGTGCATGAGGCACGAGGTCAATAATTTGAGATTTTGCGCTTCGGAAATATATGTGTGCTGAGAGTGAAAAGTGTGTGTGTGTGTGTCTGTGTGACTGTGTGTGTCTGTGTTTCTGTTTTCTGTTTTCCCACGTTAAGAAGAGGAAGTAGTTGGACCTCTGATATGATAATCTGTCGGCCAGTATCAGATTCAGTATCAAATGACAAAGGTTTTGATGAGATAATCCGCTGGTCAGTGTCAGATAGACCTTTACAATGACAGGGATATTGAGAGACAAGAGGAAGGGACAGATTTTAGAGTAGCGAGTTGCAGTTGATAGCAGTTAGCTACTGACCCCTTGAAAGCAGACAAGAGTGTTTGCATCTCTCAGATTTTGCGTATCGTATGTATTAAATGCGAAATTGAAAATTCAGCATTTTAGATGCAGAAATCTTCTGCGTCGTTTCAAGTATCGCACCATCAAGTGAAAGACACAACAAAATAAAACTGTTATGAGTTCACCATGAATGATGTTTAAATATGAAGCAAGTTTTCATATCTGCACAGGTTCAGCGTTTTCATCATATTTCCCAGCGACCGGATGTGAAATTACAGCGGTCTCTCTGGAAGCTGGTGTCAGTGCAAGTATAAAATGCACACATCGAGATACCATGCAGTCGATATTTGAGGAAATGGCAGTCGGCCCGCGTAAGAATGGATTCGAGCAATAATTCCCATTCATTGTGTCCCCTACAGTAATTCAAAATAATCCTTGCTCTTCTGGTGATGATTATTGAGAAGGAGGAAATAAGAACGCACTAATGGCCTAAGCGCTGTACTCGTCTAACTAGAGTATGTCTCCCTCACAGAGGGACAGTCATCATCATCATCATCATCATCATCAGTTTTTTAACGTCCGTCGTTGGACTTTGACCTTCCCCAGGATACGCCACATTTCTCAAACGTGGGCGTCGCAGAGCCAGTATTTCATTTCGCATGTGATCTCTGGGGATCCATATTGTGAGTCGTGATGGCCATCGGTTGTCTTTTTGCAACATGGCCTGCCCATTGCCGCTACCCACTAAACCACTACACCTCTTCTATGATATACATATGTCCTACCCTTCTGTACTTTCAATACCTTATGTCCTACAATTCCAATTAGATTTGAGTGGATCCTGTTTGAGAATTACCATCTGAAACCTGTATGAATTTGAACTCGTTCCACTGGACTAAATAAATTCTGTTGGTAGAGGAAAAAAACCCAGGTCATTTATCTTGCACTAAGTTGCCATGATATATATATATATATATATATATATATATATATATATATATATATATATATATATATATATATATATCATCGGCTTATATCTGCAAACAAGATAAATTGTAATAGCGGTTTTCGATTGGTCGATCTATTATCTAAAGTATCTGTTTGCTTAGACTATAAGAGGAGAACATTTTTCAAATCAATCAGTGAAAAGAACGGATAAGAAGAGGTGTTTCCAGTGAAATACAAGTGAACAATCTACTTCAGCAAACCTTATTTTCACTGCTCTACCAATTTTCTCGAAAAAAAATGAAGTTGTTGATTTTTTTGTCCATTTTGAGTACATTGCGTAAGTGTTTACTTTATTTTTTATTTAAATTATATCTAACATCATTAACATTTGATATAAATTAAATTCAACACCTCAACATCTGATTTGATTTGAATTTAACACCGTGATACCTGATTTAAATTGAATTGAACACCTTAACACCTGATCTAAATGGAATGTTAAGACCTTAACTCAATTACTTTCCAATGACTGATTTTCTGTTCCTTATCATCTAATGACTAAACAGTGATATCATGAATAAAATTCATTTTGTTCGTATATATTCTTCACTGGAAACACACACACACACACACACACACACACACATATATATATATATATATATATATATATATATATATATATATATACATCGAGAGAGATCATCATCAGTCTTTTATCGTCTGTTGTTGAACATAAACCTTCCCCAGGATTCACCACATTTCTCTATCGTGGGCGTCATGGAGCCAGTACTTTCTGAATTTGTCTAGTCCGTCTCTCCATCTTGTATTCTGCCAGTCTTGGTTTTGTACGTGATCTCTGGGGATCCATGTTTTGAGTCACATCTATCGGTTGTCTGCCATTCTCCCTCCCATTCAAGTTTTCTAGTAGATTCTATGATGTCTCGGACTCCAATTTTCCTCCTGATATACTGTGCTGTCTTGTGATCTCTCTATGTGAGGTCAAGGACCAATTTATTCGCACTCCCACGGTGAGCAGAAAGCGACACAAGGTCATGATTAACGTGGGAAGTGCACCCATGAAAAATAACTCCAGCTGATGCAACTGGGGTCGCGAAAGCGTCAGGACGAGCCCGACCTCTCCTATTCGTACAATGGGACAGTGCCGCCAGAGCCCAATTTATTTGCACCCTCACAGGAGCGAAATACGACACAAGGTCATGATTAACGAGGGAAAGTGTAGCACCCTATGAAAAATTGCTCCAGCCGACGCGACTGGGGTTGCTGAAGCAGCCATGGTTGCTAAAGCAACCTAGGTCGCGAAACCGTTAGGACGAGCCCGCCCCGTCCCTCTTCGTGCGAGTAGGGGTCTATGTAATTGAGTGAAGTTCCCAATATTAGATATAGGGGATTAGGTTTGGATAGGGTAAAGTAAGTTAGTAGTATCAATTACATTTGGGTGGGAGTATAAATTGTATACATAGGGTTGTTGTAGGAAATAAGAGTATATGTATATTAAAAGGCTTTTCGGCCAGGGAAGGAGTGCAATCAAAGTTGCAGGTATGAAGATGGTTGGTAAGTATAGAGTAATTAAGAGTAAGGAGATTATGGTGTTAAATATCGGTTTGGTTAGGATTGTTAAGTTTAGTGTTAAGTTCGTTAGGGGAGAGAGATTTATCATATTGTTCTTGAGTTTTAGTCGTGTAATTTTTTTTTGTTTTCTCACTGGCTGCGAATGTAACGTCTCAGCCAAAATTTAAGCCGGGGTGTAGAAGTATAGTTCTACTTGAAGCAGGTTGGGATGATTGGCAGATTTAATTCTATGCCTCTGGTTATCAAATCTAATGTTGCATTCCCACCCAGTCTTGCCTTTATATTTGCATTTATTACATTCTAGGAGGTAGATGTAATTCCTGTCTCTGCAGTAGGAATTATGGTAGATGCAGAAAGTCTTGTCTGTTGTAGAGCTATTGAAAGCGTTGGTGCGTTTAAGGTGACTGCGAAAAAGACTTTTTCTTTCGTGGTGTTCGCGAAATGGGCTATTTCTTTTGTGGTAGGGTTAGAAGAATTTAACGGTTTTATGGATGTTGTAAGACTTTGTTATTTATTACAGTGTTTACGGCTAACCATGTCTTTAATGTTTCTGGGTCTGACGTGGTTCACAGAATATTTCTTTGTATTCTGTTTTGAATTTAATTATATTCAATCTCTTATTAATTACATTTAACAGAGGTGGGAGTGTCATATTGAAGGTGTTTATGGCGGGTATGCAGTCAGGTTTATTTTTGTTAGAGAGTGCGACGGTTTTTTCTCTGTGCATTGTGGCCTTTTTCTTATTCGGCTATCTGTATCTTCTTGTGAATGTCCTCGTTTAGTGATCTGTTATACTGTCATATTTGTGTTTGCAAAGTTATCTATATGTAGAGCAAATTCTCCTAATTTTAAGTGGCTGTGAAAATGGTACATTTTTCTCGTGTTTAGGGCAGGCAGATTTTGAGTGAAGGTACTTGTGTGTGTCTGTAGGCTTAGTATAGAGAGCAGTCTTAGAGTTTCCACTGTTATCTATATATGTGCACTTGTCACAGATGGCCCCGGAGTCAGTGGATTTTTCATAGTGAAATATGATAGAGTCGTGTCTAAAAGCTGTCTCTATTTTGGCTTCAACTCCCACATATATATATATATATATATAATATCGTCTAGATATCTAACATAGAAGATGCAGTCCTTGTCCATCTCTGTAGGTCTCTGTGAATTGGCCCATGAATATGTTGGCATGGGACGGGCTGCTACTGCCTTTCATGTGGAGGAAGTGTCTATTGAGGGTGAGAATGTGTCGCATAAAGGTGGTTGTCGTTTTTGTTCCTTTAGTGCTTCTATTGTGACGGACTTCTTTGGCGTTTAGATTGCCGTCTTCATTTTTAATATTAGAATAAAGTGATTTGATGTCCTTAGTGACTAGAAATGTTTTTTCTGGAATTATTTTAATGTGTTTGACATTGTTTAAAAGGACAGTGGCGTCTCGTGTGTAGGATGTAACTTGTGTAGCTAAGGGTTGGATGTGGTAGTCTATCCATTTCAATAGTTTGGTAATGTGAGAGTCATCGGGCGAAATGACCAGTCTATCTGGATTATTTAATTCGTGGATTTTTTGGGAAGGACCAAGCAAATTTTGTGGGAGTAGGTTTAAGTATATTTAGTGTTCTTTCGTCTATTATGTTATCGTTATGCATATCTCTTAGGGAATGAGTTATCATGTTTTTGAAGTTACCATCTTATTCAGATGTGAATATCCGGTAGCCATTTTAGCTTCTTTGTTTGAACATGAAATCGTCGCATGTTTTCAAGTATTAATACTGACGGAGAAATTAAACATTGATCACAATCGAAATAATGAAAAATACAAATGTTTAGGCAAATGAAAATGTCGTACTATTAATGATTCTTCAAATGAGACATTTATAACAATATATTTAAAGCTGACAGGGATACACGTTAACATTAGTAAGATCGATCGTGATAGAAGAGGCCGGTTTAGATTAGATCACTTTGAGATAGCTGGTTATTAGGTTATTCCTCTGCATCAAAACGTAATATAAGAGAGAATAATTAGCTATGGGAGCACGTGACATACTGGGTTTAATGTCGCTTGGCTTATCTATCGAATGGAGCCTGATCATTATTACCTGTAATAATCAGTGGTCGGTTTGACCAGGCTACATTATCAAAAGTTAGTTGGTTTAGTTTTTGGCTCAAAGGGCTAAAAAGAGGCGATGCGGATAAGTGAAAAAATTAAGTGTATGCTCTGAGTTGCATGAAAGGGGCAAAAATGAGATGCGAAATAATTGCCGTGTTCAGTCAATATAAAGCTCTTACAGATTCTCACATCGCTCATATCGGATAAGATAAATGACGAAAGATGATAAATTATAGTCATAGTCAGAGAAAGGAAACTACGCTAGGTGGGATGTAAGAGAGAAGAAAAGGAAGAAGAGAAGTAACTGACCAAGAAAGTTGGGTTGAATGAGCGAGTGAACACGTGCGTTCAGACGTTTTATGGACAGTAGATAAGAGAAATGACATTTTGCATATGTGGCTAGATTTGAGGTTTCGTATTTAGAGCTAATCCCTATTTATTTTCGTATCTATTTTTAACTAAAAGCAAAACAGCCGCGATAGAGGTAAGATGGGCTGAGACTAATGAATGAATTGGGGTTTACACGTTGAACAAATACGGAGTTATATTACATACTTTTAGTAAAATGGCGTACCAAATGCTGTTTGAAGATAAAGAATGGTGGATTTTTGAGAGAATTGGATAATTCATGTTTAGTTCGTAAAAGAAAAGAGAAACATAAAACCTGGAAAGTGATTAATAAGGCACCATCCATGGTCAACTTCAAAACAGCATTATATAAACAGTGGGAATTCGGAAACAGAAAATTAAGCTGAATTAAGATATGGAAACAAGTTAACCGGTAAAATTAAAACAAAATTGATAACCACTTTTTCAGAGAAAACTATAAATTCATTGCAAAATGAAAGAGATAAAATATCAAATTCATCAGGGAAATTATAGCTATTCAGTTGACTGTTTTCAAAGTGTACAGTTTTTAGAAGTTTGGGGTCCTTTGCAAGAAGATTGCTACAAAAAAAGTATCAAATTTATCAAATAAAATGGATAGATTATTTATTCCGACTTAAGAGGTGGCAAAATCATTATCAATTAGATATATCAAAGACAGTCGGCCCAGATAAAAGCCACCCAAAATTGCTTAAATGTCTCAGCAGTGATTCAAATTTTATAACTGCACTCATAAAATTCTCCTCTCAATGTATGAGTAAGAAAAATACTAGAAATTTGGCAAAACGCACGAGTAGTATCTCAACATTAAAAAAGATTCTGTACATTCAGCATGCAATTATAGGCTTGTGTTTTTAACATGTATGTTATGAAATATTTATGAGAAGTTTGTAAGAAAGCATATACCAGAAATAGCGAGTGATAACAGTGTAGTAAATCAGTGTAGTTTCGTTTCTGGTAAATCAAAACTATTTAATTTGTTAGAAACTATTTTTATAAACGAATACTCAATCGAGCGCTGTGCAGATATTTTAGATTTATATTTCAGGAAGGCTTCTGATAATGAGATGCATTATGGATTACTTGTGTGAATGGAAAATCTTTGGATTTCGAAAAATGGAAAAAGCATTGTAAAATACTTTCGGTGTAGAATTAAGTGATCAATTCAATTGTGAAAAGCATATCCCTTTAGCCGTAGCTAAAGATATA
This sequence comes from Thysanoteuthis rhombus, assembly GCA_963457665.1. NCBI lineage: Eukaryota > Metazoa > Mollusca > Cephalopoda > Oegopsida > Thysanoteuthidae > Thysanoteuthis > Thysanoteuthis major. The sequence goes on from OY735232.1 coordinate 47,545,891, forward strand.
TTCGGCATGGATATTATATTAAAGGATCCATACGTTATGCAAATAATTTATAAAGCAATAATACAACCAGTTTTGGAGAGTTGTGTATAGTGTTGGGTGCCTCACGCTAGACACGGTAATTGGAAATTGATTTTGAAATTGGAGTCATTACAGAAAATATTTACCAAGATGATAAGTGGCATGAGTTATTGAAGATATAAAGACAAACTAAAAAAGTTAGGTGTGACCACATTGTTTGAGAAGAGAGGTCTATGATTTAGCAAGTTTTCTTTTCCTTGTGCATAACCACCAGATGGGGTGAACTGATTGAATGTGGTGACCAATATGGATATCGAAGCTCAAGATTAATTGATGTCTACTGCTTTCCAGGACAGTCTCTGGTTTCATACTGATACAATTTGTCTACGTCGCCGAATACAAGTCATTAATAGTTACCAGTGTATGACTGTCACTACTCTCTTTCACTTGTTTTTTGTCCCCTCTCCGGATAGGTTTGGTTCATTCGCTGATCATTTGATTCATCGTCTCGTCCCTTTCTCCACCGAGGTTACCAGCGCAGTTTATTTTTGTTTTGTCAGTTTTCACCTTGATATAGTTTGTCCTGATGTATTTGTTTTGTGCTGTCATGGAGAAGGATTCTGTTTCTCTCTTTAGGTGTCCCTTACACGATCTTTTGTCTGCAATATTTTCTATTTGTCTTTTGAATTCTCCTTGAGTTATTTTTGTTCCCATTTTTCCTTTCTTTGTTTTCATTAGTATTTCTTTTGCTACCTTCCTTTTTCTTTGCTGTACTGGTTCAAGTTATTTTCATAATACATTCACTGCATGCTTACAAATACTATTTTAGTCCCATTTTGGCTATTTGGACACAGTCTTCTATGCTGATCAGTCCTTTGCCGCCTTCTCTTTACATACAATCTATATGTGATATCTCTGGGATATTGGGTCTATTGATTGGGTCCATCTATTTTTTCTTAATTTCTGCTATCTAGCTTAGGTTCTGATATATTTCTTCTTCTCTTTTTATTCCATTCCTACTTGTTCTGTAGAATCACATTTGAGATCCATCCGATATTTATATTGGTCTTGTGTGGTTAGTGCCCTAATAGTTTTGTTGTCCGGCACGTCTATTCTTTCCATTGCCATAAACGTGCAATTTACCTCTAGCGCTCATTTTTCTATCCCAAATTCCATTCTGATATCATTGCTATATCCTTTATGTCTGTTGAGCGATTCTTTGGGCCCTAATCTTTGCAAAAAGCTATATGTCGTCCATGTACTTGGGTGGTTGTGTTTTCCCTTTTTTTTTAAAAAGAATTGGTATCTGTTGTTGCTTGTCAATAATATATGTTTTGTAGTACCATATTTAGTACCAATAGTAGTGGGGACGGAGTCCTCCTGAAAAAGAATGATGAAAAAGACAGTTTTTAAGATAAAGATAAGTGATTTCAATGACTGATAAAGATATGCAGAATATCCAAAAATTCGCAATTTCATAAGATTATTATCATTATTATTATTTGCAATTTCACACCAGTTGCTGTGAGATTGAGTGGCAGCAAGTCTCTTCAAGTCTCCAGCCCACCTCTCAAAGTCCACAGCTATACTGTGGTTTACAGTTTCACAGCAGTTACCCAGTTGTCATAGCTGAAGGCTGAGTGACAGTGTCTGTATTTGTACTCCTTCTAGGCTAGTTGACTACATTCATTGGTTATGTGGTTCACGGTATCATCTTTCACCCAACATAGGCGGCACTTGCTCTTGGTCAGAGTTCTGTCAATTTTCATTTTGATATAATTTTTCCTAGTGCGTTAGTTTTTGGCTACCATGGTGAGTGATTTCGTTTCTCTCTTCAGGTTTCCTTTTCGTAGCCATTTCTATGATATCTTGTTTGCCACATCCTTTATACGCCTTTTGAATCCTCCGCTCAGCGTTTTTCTGTTCCCATTTCTCTCTCGTTGTTTGCTGTGCTGCTTCATTGTTTGTTTTTTTTACTTTTTTGTTGTTCGTTGCGCTGCTTTGGGCATTTTTCACGATGTTTTCACTTTTTGCTTTCAAATACTTTTCAAAACCTCCTTTAGTCCTCTGGACACAGTCGTCTATGCTGATGAGCCCTCTGCCGCCTTCTTTCGTCTTCAGGTAGTCTGTCCGTGTCATCTATGGGGCGTAAGGCTTTGTACATTGTCATAAGCTCTTCCTTTGTCCATCCAAGGAATGGCCCTGTGTATCGTACTACTGATACGGCCCATTTGTTTATTCCTTTTATAAGATTCCCGCTGTTTAGTTTGGTCTCTAATATTTTCCTTGTCCTCCTAAAGTATTCAACCTCTATTTTCTCTTTCATTTCTTCCTGATTTATCATGTCACATTCGAGAACTCCCAGGTATTCGCATCGGTCTTGTGTGCTCAGTGCTCTAATCCTCCAGCTGTCCGGAAGTTAGATTCCTTCTGCCACTACAAACCATTTTGCATTACCATAATTGTACATTTTTCTATTTCAAACTCCCCCCCAATGTCATTACTGCATTCCTCACTTTGTTGAACAGCATTCCGAGTTCTCCACGGTTCTTGGCAAATCATTTTATAACGTCCATGTGCATTAGGTGGTTGACTTACCCCTATGCTTTTGAGAATTGTCATACTAAGCTGTTTTTCAGGATTCTATTGGGTAATATCATAGTTAGAACCAATAGTAATAGAGACAGTGAGTCTCCCTAGCAGATCCCCCTTTTTATACTTACCTCTGCTAAATTTTCTCCTTTGATTGTCAAGTCTACTTCCCGGAGTTGGCAATAAATCTCACCACTGGTTAAATGATGAAACTTTCGAGTATCCAGCCGTATGGAATCACGTTGGACGCTTTTTCTATAGTCTATCCATCCCATTGCAATGTTCTTCTTCGTTTTTCTCACGTGTTTTAAGATCATCTGGTCGATGTAGAGCAAATCATTCACTCCCTTGATCCCTCTCCTGCATCCTTTCTATTCATCTAGCAATAGTCCTCTCCTTTCCATGGATACATACATTCTCTCAGCAATTCGTCCGGTCAGGATTTTTCACGTGTGGTAAGCACGTGATTAGTCTATAATTGCTTCTCGGGTCCCCTTTATTGTATCTTTTTGGGTGAGTTCTGTAACCATTCCAGGGCTTTTTTGTGCCCCCATATGCTGTTCCAGTACTTTTATTCCCCCGTGGCAGGTCACAAAGATGATGATTATCATTATTATTATTATTATTATTATTATTATTATTATTATTATTATTTGGAATCTCTCACCAGTTGCCTGGTGGTAACCGCTGGAGTTTGAGTGACAGCAAGTCTCCTCAAGTCTCCAGCCCTCCTCTCCTAGTATTCATAGGTCGCAGTAATTCTACGATTTACAGTTTCACACCGGTTGCCCAGTGGTTATCGCTGAAGGCTGAGTGACAATAAGTCTCCTCAGGTCCTCAGCTAACGTCTCCTCCCTCTTTCGCATATCATGACAGAGCTACTATTCGTTGCAGTCCTTATATCTCTAGCACCTTCCTCAGTATCCGTGCAGTTCCCAGTAGTGCTGTGGTCTGTACGGTCTCTATCCTCCCCCTAATCCCGATCTCCTCCAGTCTCCCCCTCCGCATTTTGGGGACAGTTCCTAGTGCGCCCACTATGACCGGTACTACCCTGGTTTTCATGTTCCACATTTTCCTTAACTCCCTTGCTAGGTCCTGGTATTTTTCCCATTTTTCACCCTCCTTCTTTCTTACTCTATGGTCCGCAGGTACAGCAACGTCTACTATTTGGCAGGCCCTCCTTTTTTTGTCTACTATTACTAAGTCCGGCCTTCTTGCCTGGATGAGGTGGTCAGTTTGGATGTCAAAGTCCCACAGTAGTTTGTGGTTGTCATTCTCCAAAACTGCCTCTGGCTTGTGCTGATACCACTTTTCCCCATGGTTGAATCCCATTTGTTTACTTAGTTCCCAGTGTATCATCGTTGCTACTCTATCGTGTCTATGCTTATACTCCTTCTGGGCGAGTTGGCTACATTCACTAGTTATGTGGTTTACTGTCTCATCTCTTTCACCGCACATGCGGCATTTGCTGTTTGTCTGTGTTCTGTCGATTTTTGCTTTTATGTAGTTTGTCCTTATGCTTTTGTTTTGGGCTGCCATGATGAGCGATTCTGTTTCTCTCTTAAGGTTTCCCTTTCGTAACCACGTCCATGATTTCTCGTCTGCTATATCTTTTATCTGTCTTTTAAACTCGCCGTACAATTTTTTCCCTTCCTACTTTTCTTTTCTAGTTTGCTGTACTGTTCCATTGTTTTCTACTTTATTGTTTGTTGCACTATCCCTCGCGCTCTTTATGATTTCTTCACTATTTGTTTGCACATATCTATCTAGGACTACTTTAGCTCTCTGGACACAATCTTCTATGCTGATGAGCCCCCTACCACCTTCTTTTCTCTTAACGTATAGTCTATCTGTATCATCCCTAGGGTGTAATGCTTTATGCATCGTCATAAGTTTCCTTGTTCGCCTATCCATTGATTGGAGCTCTTCCTTTGTCCATCCTAAGAATGGTCCAGTATACCTAACTACTGACACAGCCCAGGTGTTCATTCCTTTTTTTTAATTATTATTATTATTATTATTATTATTATTATTATTATTATTATTATTATTATTATTATTATTATTATTAACTTCTTTGCTTTCTTTTCAGTGATTATCCAGGTCCATGGATATTGCGATACAGAGAATTTGCAGTCCAAAATGATGAATTGCATGTCTCCAGGAAATCAATGCCGGTAAATATATCATGATATATCAATGTATATCACATGCATAGACAGAATTATGGAATCAGTATATGCTGTTCTTGAGATCAGACTGATTGTTTGTTCATACTAATTTTTCCCACACCTTTAAGATTAAAGTGAAATTTAAATATTCAGTTGCTTCGAGTGATGCTAATATCTGACCCATCATGCATTTCATACGAAATATTATTAGGTCAAGGGCATTAAGATAACATCAGTCCAAGATAGTAAGGTTATTCATAGAGTAGGCGGATCTGTACGAACAAATACATCCTGAATTATATCTTTTACACAAACAGGAGACCGAAAATTTTCTGAAAGAGACATACCCAAAAAATATTCATTGATCCACTCTTGTCTCCGTCAACCAGCATAGAACACCGAGACAAAACATTGATGTACATAGCATTTTAGAGGGGATTATCTTTGGAGTCTAACCTCCTCATTTCTATCGGATGAAGAACTTTGCTTGGTTAAAGCTGATTGGTCAACAGATGTCTATAGTTGGCATCCATTTTTTTTCTATTTCGACACTACTTTTTTACGAAAATGTTTGGTTCAAATAACTTCTGTTCACTTCCAGAGATCATGGTGTTGAGTTGCAATGAGTCAGAAAGGATTTTGTCTGTTAATACATGGTTCTTTGTCTCGCCTCTTGCTCTGTATCATCAACTTCTACGGCTTATCTGTGTGGGCATGTTTATTATTCATTTATAACTCGCCATTTTGATGACAGTTATCATAAGGCTCGACTGCTGGCGGCTACTGATAATATAAGCGTTGCTGACACAATTGGAAAGGCGAGGGAAAGACAGGAAGGTAGTTTGAACAGAGCATAGGGTGGGAGAGGGAAGAAAAGAGAGTTTATCTAGAAGGTGGTAAGGGAGATGAACCAATCGCTACTGATATATATAGATAGATTGATAGATAGTGTATCAGTATATATATATATATATATATATATATATATATATATATATATATATATATATATATATATATAAGAATAATAATGATATAAACCAAGTGAATGTTAACATTTCGTGTCAAACACTCATCAGCAACAAGCAATGTTTTTTTATTATTGCCGGTTGCTGATGAGTGCATTAGGCACGAAATGTTGACATCCCCTGGGTATAGTTGTAATTTTTTAAGATATATTGATAGCTTTATTCAATTTGTTAAATGTGATTAAATATCAACAACAGATGAAATATTCTTTCTATTTCTTTCCCCTTATATTCTTACGAAGTGAAAATATATCATGAGCTATGAATGGCCTTTAAATGGAAGTCTTTACAAGAAACTAATTTCAATATCCAAATAAGAGTTTCTTAGGTTGCTCACATTCATAAGAAGACAGTCTTTTGTACAGTTTTTCATTCGAGCTAGCAGTTGGTATCAAGTTGTGATTTTACTTTTAGGGATGTGGAATAATTGGATGTATCTTTCTTTCAGATGTCTTTGGGAAATAGAAGATTGTCTAAGAGAATCAGGAGTTTACAACAGACACCTATACAACATGTTGTCCAAATCTAAGGCACAATTAGGATGTGGTAACTAAAATTATTGTTATTATTTCTTTACTAGCGGTGTACCCGTCTAAAATGATGGGATTGTTCATTTATGTATGGATAAATTAAACCAATGTATATTTTGATATTGATTTTTTATTTCAATAAATTTTCGAGGACGACATTCTTCGTAAGAAAGCGTAATTGTATCTGTTTAACCTGACTTTTAGTAATCACCCATCTATATTTTGAAGTTAGTCTAATTCTTTGTTCTGCTTTGGCATACATAAAGTTGACGATGGCAGATCCTCTTAATAGTCGCCTATGGAGCTGGAACATGATACCTAACCAGATGATCGACTCATCAAACTGTGAACCACGCAAAGTGCACAGGAGATGATCATGTTCAACATTACACAGAGAGATCCTAGGGCAGTAAAGTATATTGTTTAAAAAAAAAAGGATCCAAAACAAAACTCAAATGGCAATGGGCTGGTCATGTCACAAGAATGTCAGATAACTGATGGACATCATGACACACAATGTGGATTCCAAGAGATAATTTGTTGAAATAGTGATTAGATGGCGTAACGAACGAGACGATTTCAGAAAGTACCAGTCCAGTGACTCACACGATAGAGATTGCAGGGGTATCTTGAGAGGAGTTCATGTCCAACGATGGACACTAAAAGAATGATGATTATGATGATGATGATTATTACAGGTTGTGCGAAGAACAAGCCCACTCTATGAAAAGATTGTCCAAGAGATTTGCTTATCATCATCGCTAATGTAGGAATAACTAGACATTGTGACATTTTCATTGGGAAATATAAGGTTGTGTTGCTTGCGTCAATTATTTGGAAAAACATTGAAGTGATTTGTTAAAAAAACCATGCTTGAAATGTTTTGAAAATAGCGTCCTTGCTCCTGTCAATTCAATATCCCATTCACTGAAAAAATATATGATTGCATATCATTTTCGTTTTTCTTTAATGAAATTTAATCCCAACAATAATGAAATTGACTATCAGCTAGATGTAAAGAAGCAACAGGAATAAGATGGATGAAATGATAGTCACAAATTAATAATCGTAATGACAATGAATCATCAAGAAATACAGAAAAGCTTAAGACTATTACGTTTTTCACTACTACAAGTTGTCAAAAAGCAGCAGAAATATGATGACAATATTTCATCTGATGAATCTAAATATTATCATATCTAATAAAACTCTTTTGCTAAAATGCAACAGTAATAAAAAAAATATATTAAAAATAAATTGAAATATTAATATTTTTCTAATGATTTTTCGTTTTTTTTCCCAGGTGCCTCATCTCTGACTAATCTTGGTCTCCCTTTAATGATCTTGGTTGCTCTGGCTGCATTTTTCAACAAATAATCGGACAAAAGGTCTTCCCTGAAAGATTCCAATTTTGATTTGATACTAAAACATGATTATTACATTCATTTTCTATTATTCCCTTTAGAAATACAATCAATTATAAACGCTTACAAACCGTAAATAAAATATCAAGCAATCTCTAAATTCTCAACTGTTTTTTAAACTAAATAAAACTAAATCGGAATTAACTTTGCCTACGTTTTAGTTTCCAGGAACCGAATGCACTTTATAACAATACAGCATACGTGGACACTTTGATGATATATAATTCAAGCCGTTTACCTCTTCTACAAAGAGTCTCCTATCAAATTTTGTGGATCCAGGTTCAAATTTAACTGTAGCCATAAAGATCGCAGTAGATATCTAATGTATATCCATTGCCTCCCGTGAGCAATCTGTTTGTGGCCTTGTAAATTCAATACAACTTTTCTGCTAGAATTATCAATAGTCAGTAAAGTCTTTTTTCTAAGATTATCTCTCAAAGGATCATAATTTCGAATAGAAAAGGTTTATGATTAATCCTTGGAATGACTGTATATAAACTATTGCAATCTCTCCACACGGCTAGTATCAATTCAATAAAGTGCTTGTAGACCCAAGACACGTTTACGATGATATAATAAATGTGATCATCTATGAAAATAGCTATCGTTGAAGGATTCTTACATTTTTATCGACACCGTTTTCTTTGTGTATTTTTTTTCTTAAATCGTTTTTTTAACAATGAGATATGGATAAAAAAAACACTGATGTCTGTTTTCCTTGCTGAATGCATTTCAATTTATTGATAAAATATTTACTTGCTGAAAATACGCCCGTGAGTGAGGACTTCCTGCTAGTTCCTGTGGAAGGCATCAGTGGCTCTTTGGCCTCAAAAGGAGATCATGGGCTTCATATTAATCAACCATTTATATATATATATATATATATATATATATATATATATATATATATATATATATATATATATATATATATATATATATATATGTATATATATATACATACATACATATATATATATACATACATACATACATATATATATATATATATATATATAGAGAGAGAGAGAGAGAGATAGATAGATAGATAGATAGATAGATAGATTACATGACATAGGCTGAATAGCGGTATATACCAGATGATTTTCCCACCTCTGCTTATTTTGATGATGTTTGATATTACTTTTTCATCTTATTTAAAGCTGGTTTCGGTAAAACCGCTGTCATTTAAGGCTTATCGTTTATAACATTGTTGAATACTGCTCCGATTGAGGAGTTGTACATTAATCTACTCTCTATTGATTTGGGGATTTTTTAATCATTTCGTTTGGGTGGTTAGAAGTTGTGTTGATACATGTAAATCCAGAATATTCTTTCCTATGTAGTTTGATATTTAGATTAATAGTAGAACTTTTAGATTGGCCTAATTTTCAACTATCTATTTTCTTTTCAAAACACTCATCAACAATCGGAATTTTATGACCTCCATTAAATTTGAACTAAAATCAAGAATTATCTGCAAATGAGCTTGAATTAGCCCCGACTTTGGATTAGGGACAGGAAGACCCTTGCAGTCCACATTCGCCCTCTGAAGACACGTACAAAACCTGTAAAAGCTTTTATATATATATATATATATATATATATATATATATATATATATATATATATATATATATGTATATGGGGGAAAGAATATAGATCCAACAGAACGCTGTGGAAAAGTTGACCATATGGAGAGAGAAAAGATGTGAGACTTCTCAAATCTGAACTCTAATAAAAAGAATGTACTAATGAGCCTCAAGTCTTCTCCTCTCCCATCTCCCATATTGTCAACATTTCCACAACGTATATATCATTTGTTTATCACGGGAGAAGTTATTTTAGAGTGCTTATAACAGGAGTCGCAAAATTTGTTTTCTTCAAATGTTTTGATACAATGGAGTCATGTTTTTACGTATTTTGCAACGAATGTGTTTTAATGGCTAATAACGTTGCTAGAGTAAACAATTTAAAAAAGGAATATAACTGTAGATTCCTCAATCCTATTCACCAGCACTATTACTATGAACATCGAACTTTAAAACCCTTCCTGGGAATGATCGATGATCTCCCTATTTAGGTCAGTCAAACTGTTTTGTGATTCTTCCGGTGCTTCCATCTTCATGGAAACGTAATCGAAAAATCTCAAGTGATTTGAATATTCTCCGTTTATGTTCAGTCACATTCCCTTTCATGTATTTTTCGATAGGTACTTTCAAGGATCATTGAGTATACTTAAGGTGATTTTGCATCTCCTTATATGCCTCCTGGTTTGTATTTTCATGTAGTCTGATCATTGCATGAAATTTCTCTATACATTCGAAATGATATTGATATCAATTTTGTTCTTGAATTGAGTTGAAAACTGCTGTATGTTCTATAAAGTCAAATGTTCTCTCATGATTTAAAAAGGGATAAATAAGTTTACGTGACTTATATACATGACCAGACCACAGAATGGAGTGTATTGCCAGGGAAGGAGATATATATCTATTGTGTACAGGAAATATTTTTTCATCGGGCAGTGGGATCACTGATGTATCTACGTGTAAATATATGCCAATTAGTAGTTTCGAAGAAAAGTTTCATATTATCTTACCCTCAGGACTTCTTACTATAATTCACTGAATGTCAGTCCGTCTGTTTGATATTGCATGACTCATGGCTATTGATTTTTTGTGGTTAATAATGAGACCTGCATTTATTGTCATATTGATACTCAAATTTAAGTCTGTGGTCTCTGCTTTGTTACGTTTGAAGATGTGCGGGCCAGGGCCAATATACATATGTATGTAGAGAGAGTGAGAGAGAAAGGCACTAGTATTCTACAAGAAAGATCAGAGATAAGTAAAAAGTAAGGAAAAGCTACACTAAAAATTACTCTCGGCCTAACCCTTAACTCTACACACAATTTTATCAAATTTGACAAAGAGAAATCCACTGATTCCATAATCTTCCTAAACACCTGCATACACCTAAATAACAATAGGGACCTCCACCTCATCCTCTATACTAAGCTTACAGACACACGCAGCTACCTTCACTCGAAATCAGATTACACCAAAGCCCTGGAAAAATACTGAATTAGAAAAAATTGCTCTACAGATAGTAAACTCAGCAAACACAACTATAACCTACTACAGCATTTCACTAAACGAGGATATTCACCAGAAAATGCAAATGGCCAGATAAGTAGGGCCACCACAATCCTCACGCTCTCTAACAATAATAAACCTGGCCACATATCACTCATAACAACTTTCCACAACACACTTCCACCCTTGTCACATATAATCAATCAAGGAATAGTCATGAGACGGAATATACTTACACTCATAAGAGAAATCAAAGAAATATCCCAAGAACCATGTGTCATTGCCTACTGCAGATTCAATAACATCAAAGACGTGATTAGCAGTAATACAATGAAAAATAAAAAAAGTCTCACATAACACCATCCCTAAAACTGTTAAATTCTTCTAACCCTGCCACAAAAGAAATAATCTATGCTGCAACCACCTTAAACACACCAACACCTTTGCTAGCTCTACAACTAACAAGACTCTCTACATCTACCATAATTCCAACTGCAGAAGCAAAAATTTCATCCACCTCCTAGAGCGTATAAATGCAAACTGCAATATAATGGCAAGTTAATGAAACTTAATAGATATAGGTACAGAATCAGATCACCCAATCATCCAAACATACTCCCAGGAGAACTATACTTCCACACTTCCCCTGTCACAATTTCGGTACAGAAACTAGATTCACAATCATTGGAAAAATAGAAAAAAAGTACACCACCCGATATGATTCAAATTTTAGAACTATATGAAGATATCTGTATTAACGAACTTGAAATTCTCTCATTTATGGACTAAACGCTAACTTATACACCCCTATCCACACTGATCTGTAATAACATAATCCTCTCACTCCAAATTACTCTATACTAATTAACTCAGTATCTTCACTTCAGAATACACTTCTACCCAGGCTGCGACACCCCTTAATATACAAATACTCTTATTCCCCACAACAACCCCACATATATATCAATATGATTCCCACCCACATATAATTAATGTGAAAAACTTACCTTACCCTATCCATACCTAATCCCCTTTCATGTTTTAAAGCAAAACAACTAATATCGGGAGCTTCACACGGTCACACAACCCCCTACCTATAGACAACTACATATGGTCCATTTCACTTGTACTACTCGAAGCCATCTACAATGGCCATTAAAGATACAGAATATACATTTCCCAATGGATTCTCGTACATATCAAGGACCTCCTCTAACCTGATCCCACTACCTTGATTACCATTAGAAAAGCCTTAACACCAACTTACTAAGTACTCAAATAGTCTAACACCAGTATCCATGACAACCGATGGTTAAGAATGCCCAAATCCAGCACAAGCAATAAAATATCCGTAAGTGCTGCTACTACTTCCAACAGAATATCCAACCAAGCCACCACAGATTTCTTCACAAACAGAATATAGTCCGGACTCACCATCCTCTTGATTTTCATTTTTGCTTTCAAGGCGAAACATCTGATGCTAAATTTGTTTTCTATGGAAATTTTTTTAACCACTAAACCACTACTGAAGATGGGAACCTTTCCCAAAACATGTATAGCATACAAATTTTAATTCATTGAAAAATCAATTGATCAACAAATGAAGTTTACTCCTGAGCCTGTTTCATTCCCTATTGTTCATGTATACATCATATAGAAAGCTTCAAACACTAAACATTAGAAAACCTTTTTAATTTTTTTAGTGACTTATTTCCAATATTTGTTAATGTGGTCTATCTGATTTTCTACAGTGTTTTCCCTGTTACACATACATGTATTGCCGAATAGATATATAATCCAACAGAATGATTGTACATTGCGTTATATCATATTGAAACTCTTATTTGAAATGATCTTCCGTCATCACACAGTCAATACATAACTTGGCCTAGGCAATGTAAATAAAGAAAATAGTGATGCTGCAGGAATCAGACCTGCGACTGATAGGGTATCTGCTTCAGCGTAGCGTTGCTCTAACCATTGAGCTGAACAGCTACTGGTCATGCAAAGACACAAATGACTGTCTCGTTGTATTAATGCAAGATCATCTCAAATAGGAGTATCAATATAATACATCGCAATTTATAATCATATATGTACGAATACATGAACATAAAAATGTAGGAGTAAAAAGCACATTCACATACAAGTTCTTCCAAGTTTAAAAGGGCATATATTTTCCTATAATAGGTGTGCACAAATTCTACAGTTAGTGTTTAAAAATCGTTTTCTCTACTTCAACTTTATCAGTGAATTTGGCTTTTTTCAGGAGTTGTTACAAATAAGGATATTAACGTTTACAGTTGATCATTGGGAATTTATTAAGGATATTATTCATATGAGCTTCTCTACTGAAAATTAGGAAGTTATGTTTAATACTTTGAATATGTTGGAGTTTGGTGCGTTTGGTTGTTCATGAAAGGGATAGTTATTTTGTTTAATTTGGTATTTTCTCTTAATAATTGTTGGTTTTCCAATCTTTTGGCTTTTTTCAATTCAGTAAAGGGAATAGGATAATTTTGTCTTCACGGGAATCATTGTAAATCTGTAAGTCTAGAATATGATGTTTCCTCTTCCAATATAATAGTTTTTAAGCGTCAGGCAAGGGCATAAGCTATACTAAACTTGGTGTGTTTAGAATGAAAAGAAGAGAATAATATGTAGGCTTTATTGTGGGTAGGTTTGTAATATATGTTCGTTTAAATTTCTCTCCCTTTTTTTATAATTTTACCGTCCAGGAATGGCAATTTGTGTTTGCCAAACTCAATTGAAAAATTGATATGTTCGTGTAGGTTGTTTGAGGTTTAGTGTAAGTGAAGGAGGTCTCCTTCCGGTTTGGACCTCATTGTCTTGATAGCGTATCCACGATTCTGTTCCAGATAGTTGAGATATTTTGTTGTATACTTTTCTTTTAGGTATCAAAAAATTACTGCAGCATCGGTTCGGGCTATTGTGGTTTTCAGTACGGTTCTCAAAGCTGTTGTTGAATAGGAAGGTATTGTTTTCCGGGTGAGTTTCATAGATTTTTGTCTACAATTCCGGTTGAATCTGCTTGGCATTTCATTGAGATATTTATTCATCCAGAATGCAAGACTTTCTAATTCTAGTTTGTTGCTTTTGTTTGAATACAGTACTTTTACATCAAAAGGAACTGAGAGGGTATTATTGTCTGTTGTTTGGGGTAGTTTGCGTAAAATTACTTGTGTCTTTGAGGAAGTTGTGTACTTGTTCGGTCAGTGGTTTCAATAAAATATCAAATAGATTACTCAGTTTGAAGAAGGGAATTTTTTGTGGGCTCTTTTGGTTTGGGGGCTTTTGTTGACCTTTGGAAGACCGTAAAATTGTTTTTCTTCTATCAATAGCAATTATTGATAGAAGAAAAAAGATATCTTGAAATTGAGGCATTTGTATTCTTTTTCACGGACACATTCTCTCTGTTTCTCTATACGTCTATTGTAAAAAGAAAAATCTGGTTTCAATGATAAGTTTCAATTCTTTTGTAATAATTCTACCCCATTAGGAGATTTCAAACCTTTGTCTTATGGATCAATTTGTCCATTATAACAACCACACCTCCTTTATCTGCGTCCTTAATAATGATAGAGTCGACTATTGGGGGAGGTTTTATTGCGATTCTCTCGTTAATGCTGATGTTGCGTTTAATATGTTGAATTGGAAGCATTTCTAGAGGTGTATTTCCCACATTTTGGCGATATTATCCATAGTGTCATTTCTTTGGACTGAAAAGACCTTTATCCATGACTATGGCATTATCTTCTTGGTCTTGTCCATTGAAAAAACCCACAAATCTTATTTTTCTGGCAAATTCGAGTAAATTCTCTGGGATTTCACCTATGATTTTATTGGTTGGTGTCGGGGCAGATTTCAGTCCTCTTTCTAAGATATTTTTCGGCTATAAAGAAGCATGTGGGGATAGATTAATGAATTTTTGTCGACCTTTTACTTAATTGGTTCAAGGTTTTCCTCTGTCATGGTCTGTGGTTGAGTTTTCTCTTTCTGTTTGAAATCATTTTATGATCTAGATTTGGAGGATCTAGTTGTGTATTGTGGTGATGTCCTGATGTTGTGGTTGTTGTTATAACTTTTTATCGTGTAATTTTAGGATCTTGTTGCGTATGATTGAGTTTCATTCGTATTTGTATTCGTTGTAATTTTATTCTTCATTATGGATTTCGTGAGTATTAAAAATTAATTTCAGGAGTATTAAAAACAGGACAATTTTCTTGCTACAGCGACCCCGTCATTTTCATCAATATTCAACTATTCAATAATCTTAATTTGCATTGAAGAGAAAAAAATCTATTTGTTATTATTCTATTAGTGTGGATGTAGGTTAAAATAAGATTATTTCGTATGTTGTTGTAGCACCCCCGATTCTTTTAATTAGGAATGAAATACGGAAGTCTTCTTTCAGCTAGATATCAAAAACGTCACTTCTTCCGACGACCCCTATAAAACCCATGGATGCACATGGTCCAAGGCCCATTAGCTCCAGTATTCCTAGTGGTTTACACTTGTAGCCCCACTACTCTCTCTCTCTCTCTCTCTCTCTCTCTCTTCTTCTCCCTAGGATCGTTATCATTTTGCCGACCCACCGGTCGATCCGATCTTGACCATTCTTCCTTCGTGACCTATCTCTGTACTAACTTTACCCATTTCACTTCACTGATATCGAGCCTCACACATATGCACAGCTACGCAGCTACGCATCCGTGTCTTCACCATGTGATCCAAATGCGTATCAGCTCTCACTCTCGTGAATGAAATGGCAAGGTTTTTTACTATTCAATAGTCACGATATTCTTTCCTAAAGTTCTTTACTTCGGGAAATACATATGGATAAAACTCCATGTTCTCTGTCTTCCATGGTCTGTCCGTCGAGTCTACCAGCGTCAGAGAATAGTCCCAAGGTTAACTCACTTGCTTGGCAGTATGTATGGCTTGCACACTGAACCTGAATTCGACGTATTATCTTGGAGCAATCCGAGACATATGGAAATCCACGTGTTCACACAACTCCGCTCCAACTCCGACGCCAGTACTATTTTACGATTTTAGATTATCTTTAGGTAGAGATTTGTAATGTTTTTAGCAAATCAGTTTTCGAACCTCCTCCGCAGGGAGTTAGAATCAGGCGAGGTTCTATTTACATGACAATTCATCTAGGTAAAATTATCTCTTACTTTTTTGACGTAATAAAAAACATTTTATTCTTTTTTTTTCGAATCAAAATGTGACGTAATGTAAGTTCTATATCTACGGAGGATATTTTTAACATACCTCATATTGCAATGTTTATTGATGAACATGGATACTTTGAATAGAGCTGTTTTGATTTATGCGTGTTTTCATGTATGTAATACAGTTAAGGTGGATTTTTTCCAAAACGCAAAATTTAAGAATCGATGATTATGTAGATTATATGCAGGGAAATTAATCCATATCAACTCGTAATTTATGTTATTAAATAATTTTTTATCCTTTGACTAAGTTTTGTTGGTTTTTTTTTCTTTGTATTTTTTCACTCACTTTGGGTTCAGTTTTCAGATCAAGATCTATTGTAAAAACAATTAATTCATAACATTAATCAGAAACATTCTGGAATTAACATGAATAACTTCAACTATATTCGATCTCGGTTCGCCGATTCTGTTTCCCCTGCACTTGGCCATTCGGTAATCTGCAGCTCGGATAAGACGCTTACTATACAAAATAAGAATAGAATATCCACTGTATATAAAAAAAAGAGTAACAACATAAGAAAATAAGGAAAACATAGCAGTAATAAAAACAATTATATCGGTCGTTTAACTAACTGGTTAATTAATCACTAGAGAGTCATTTCTTTCTTTGATACTTTGTTTAGCATCCTGTAGAGCGAGGTCCAAATTATAGTCCAAGAGAGCTAAAAGGGAGTTACATTTTTATCGACAGAACTCAATTGTTGGCAGTTGCTAGTATAAGTTTTATGGTACTACATTGTTCTCAGTGAAGAATGGGTGCCTGTTGTGTTTGTTTTCCTGCACATGGACGTCAGGAGAAATTTTGAAGGGAAAGGGGAGGTGTATGCCAATATTGGACAGTAAAAAAGACACGCACAAGTATTTAAATTGAAAAATGAAATGTACATTTGATGCATAACATTTTTGACAAATAAAGGATAAAAATGGAATATATATAATGAAAATATTAATACGATCGATCGTGTAAAGAAAAGAAGAGAAGAGGCCCGTTTAGTTTAGAAGGTTATTCCTATACGTAAAAATGAAATAGAGGAAAGAATACAAATTTAGGAACACGTGGTAAAAAATGGGTCTAATATCGTTTGGTTTATTCAGCGAATGGAGCCTTATTAGTTGCACCTGTTATAATAAGTGGTATAATTGACCAAAAAGGCGGTTAATTTAGGGTAGATGCAAGAAAGGGCTAAAAGGGGCGAAATAATGAATGCTATTTTTGCGTTGTCGCCGAAAATAGTCGTTGCAGTATTTGCATTTGGTAGCTATAAAGTTCTTGCAAATTATAACATCAAGGATGATAAGTGACAAAAGACAATATATATATAGTCACAGTCAAGAAATAAAAATAACACCGGCAGCGAGTTTACCGAGAAGGAACGAAAGAGGGTAACTGGCTAGAAGACCAGGTCAAATAAGCAATTGAACGGGTGTGTTCAAAGATTTTATAGGGATTCATCGTAGGAGGATATGTTTTAAATACTTATCTAAGAAAAAGGTTTCGTATTGATTTTTTGGTTAGAATATAAGGTGCGCCACACTAGTATACCGATATTTTGGACAGCGTAGATATTGATGTGACCTGGGATACGTTAGTGAACTTTTCTGTTCCCTTCTTAACCTGACCTAGGGTTCTACTGAACACTGGTATTATTTCGCTCATCATACCCACATCCTGTTGATCTCGATCTTGGTATTTGAACGATTTCTCTCTAACTTCAAGTCTAAGAGTAGTTTGTGGCTTCTACTTCTCAGGACAGTCCCTGTTTGTTTGTTTTTAATGGTCCTGTGTATCTTACTACCGATACACAATACCAATAGTGCACATTTTTCAATTCAGAATTCTATCCCAATGTCATCGTTGTATTCTTTAACTTTGTTGAACAGCATTTCAAGTTCCTTCCTGTTCTTTGCAGATTGTTTTGTACTATGTACATGAGGTGGTTGATCTTTCTCTTTGATTCCAAGAACTGGTATCCTTTGCTGTTTTTCAATATTCTGTTTAGTGGTATCACGATGAATACGAAATACTGAAAATTCCCCTTTTTATACTTAACTTGGTTAAGTTTTCTCCTGCAGCTGTTAAATCTACATTCCAGTTTCTCATCGCGTTGGCTATCAATTTTACTACTAACTCGCTAATTATAAATATCCTGAGGCATTGGGAGCATGTTGCATATTTATCTATTTATTTATAGTATAACAAGTCATTTGGTCAGTTGTGTCGTTTTTTGTTCTCTTGTATAGTTCTAAAAAATATTTCCACATATGTAGTAGGCACATGATTGGTCTATAGTTGTTTTCCAAAATTTTTTTTCAATTTTTTCACTGTCCTATTGGAATGTACGTTGTTTTGCCTCTGGTTAATTCGAATTCAATAGATCAGTCTGCCATGAAAAGTGGTCAATTTCTTGAATTATTATCCTAAGATATCATCAGACCCTGATTCTTTCCAGTTGGCTATTTTTCGGTAAGTGTATCAGTGTGGTTATATTCAACTCTATTATTACTCCCTCCTATAACCCCTAAGTTCTTTTTCAGTACTTTCAGAGCCAGTACTTTCTGAATTTATTCAGATCGTCCCGTCATCTTACTTTCCATTGGTCACGGCCTCGCACCTGATCTCTGGGTATCCATGTTTTGAGTCGTAATGTCCAGCGGTTGCGAGACATTCTTGCAACATATCCAACCCATTGCCATTTGAGTTTTTTCTAACAGTTCTCTGATGCCTCGGACTCCTGTCTTTTCTCTAATATACTAAGCAGTCTTATGATCTCTCCATGTGAGGTTGAGCATGATTTTCTGTGTACATTGCATGGTTCTCAGTTTGAGGGTCAATCTTTTGGTTAGGTTCCACGTTTCAATTCCATATGGGACTATCGGTAAGATATATTTGTTGTATACTCTTCTTTGGGGGGACTGGTGGTTTTTAATCAAAATGCTTAAAAAGTGACAGAAAAAAATCCTGGGTCCACCCCGAAATGTAAACACTCCCTCGTATAATCGTTCACCCTTCCACAAAATTTAATTGAAATTCATTGATAACTTTTGGAGATACTGTGCTGTGTACTTATAGCTACGATGCAGGAGTGGCATGGTGGTGACTATGAAAAATTCCTGGATCCGCCTCTGAATTTCAACAGTTGTTCCTTACTGTTTTCATTGAGAACATTTGTAGAAATTGTATTATGTACGTATAAATCGGATCCAGGGGAGGTGACTGTGAAAATTCCTCGATGCACCCCCAAATTCAAACACTTATCCATTGGGCCATTAGCCCACTTCCACGAAATTTCATTGAAATTCTTTGATGACTTTTGGAGATATTGTGTTGTGTATTATGGCTATGATGCAGGGGTGGTAGGGCGGTGACTATGAAAAATTCCTGGATCCGCCCATAAATCTCAACATTTATTCCTTTCTGTTTTCATTGATTCCTGGATGTGCCCCCTAATTCAAACATTTATCCCCAGACCGTTACTCCCCTTCCACGAAATTCGACTGCAATTCATCGAGAAAATTCAGAGATTTTTTCTGTGCTGTGTACATATAGCTACGATGCAGGGAGGTGGCTGTGAACAATTAGTAGATCAAAATGTATTGATCATGTGTTTGCGAAATTTCGTTTGGAATTCATCGAAAACATTCGCAGAGTCATTGAGAACTTTTTCTAGACGAAGAAAATCATTATTATTGGAAATTCTCATAAGCGACATCAGATGACCACATGGTGACGTGAGATATATTAATCAGTCTTCTCTCTCTCTCTCTCTCTCTCTCTCTCTCTCTCCGTTGCTCTCTGTTCTCTTATATTTCTTATTTCTTCCTATCTCTCTCCTATTCTCTATTTAGCTTTCTTCCTACTGTACTCTCTGTATTCACCCCTCTTTCTCTCTTTCTCTCTCACCTCCTTCTTGCTTTCACTTCTTGGTCGCAAGTTGATGACGTTATGGCATGACTCTTTCTTTTTCACATCTCTCTCTCTCTCTCTCTCCCCTCTCCTATCTCTCTCCCTCTCTCTTGGAATGCCAGAAATGGAAAATGCAGACAAATTGGGATAATCAAGTCAAATCTTGGAGTTTGACAATAGATCATACGCAGAATATAGAAGATGAACAATAATAATTGAATAATAATATTCAATCCCGGTTATATATATATATATATATATATATATATAATATATATATATATATATATATATATATATATATGCATATATATATATATATATATATATGTATGTATATATATATATATATATATATATATATATATATAAATATATGTATACATATATATATATATATATAATTATCGATATATATATACATATATATATATATTTATACATATATATATATAAATGTATAATTATCGATATATATATATGTATATATATATATATATATATATGTATATATATATATAGCAAGATATCCACGTTGAGAAGCATCAAACTGGGCCAATAGCTAAAAATCTCTGAATGTGCACCAATTCCATATATTTCAATGAACCCCTAAATACCCCCCCCAGAAATTAACCAAAAATTTGAAAAAAAAAGAAAAGAAAAAACCAAAAACTAACAAACTCTAAAAACAAAACACCCCCCCCCCCCGCTACCTCGACCTGACTTTGACTGGCCATAAAAACAAACGAATCTAGTGTTGGATGGGTCGGTGCTCCATCTAATCTAAGTAGTAAATTCTTGCTGGGAGACAGACATGAAATATTTAGCAACGAACGATGAAAAATTCAAACTTTTTCAACTGCTAAAATGAAGTCCCCAGACCAACTATGCTGTTGCAATTGTGTTTTCAGATTTAAACCTCCGTGGACTTTATTTAAGTTAAAAATTTTATATATAAGGGAGAGGTATTCTCCAGGGCTGCCTCATCGACCCTAACAGGTTGGAGATAGAAAGAAAGAGATCCTTACTCATGGAATTTGCATCCAACTTATTTGGAAAATGGATCGAATTGTGTGAAAAAAAAACATCCATTCTCGACACACAAGAACAGTTTGGATGTGTATCAAGAGCCGGTGGAGCTCTTTAGCCACTGACCCGCAGTGGGCAATCCACCAGACCCCCTTCCAACACGTCCTGGGCCAGCGTGGCAGGGCATGGCCCATCACTCCCCATGATTTGCACACCAAATATTATATCGGCCGTTCCTGCTGGGACCTCGGTACCAAAAGGCCCAGCCACATCACTTGCTTTGGGTGGGGGTGATGTTCTCCAAGGGCGACTACCCAAACACTACACCAAGAGCGCGTCATTCCACTGGGTCATCGGACCCAAAATACTCAGCCACATCACTTACTTTGGGTAGGGGTGATGTGCTCCGAAAGCAACTACCCAAATCCCTCTCCAAGGGAACACCCGTTCCTACTGAGTCACCAATCCGACTGCGACCACCTAAACAGAACTTTGAGACTGTCAACAAGAGGACAAATTTATTCATAGGCACATACAACGTCAGAACACTGTCAACTGACATGCACCTAACTGATCTAGAAAGTGAAATCAGAAATGTCAAATGGGACATCATAGGCATTAGGAAGGTCAGAAGACCCGGAGAAGAACTAATCGAGCTGAGAAGCAGACATCTTTTTTATAGCTACAGGAAAGAGAAAGTAAAACGAAGTGGAGTTGGCTTTCTCATCAATAAGGACCTCAAAGACAATGTAACTGGCTTCAAAGCCATCTCTGACCGAGTAGCTAGCGTCACAATACAACTTTCAAAACGATACAAACTCAATATAATCCAAGTCTACGCTCCCACTTCGCAATCAACTCAACAGGAAATAGACAACTTCTATGATGACTTGAACACCCTACTCCAAGACACCAGAAAACACTTCAATGTTATCATGGGAGACTTTAACGCACAGGTAGGACAAGGAAATGAAGATTGCGTCGGCAAATTTGGATACAAAGTACGGAACGAGAGAGGAGAAGATCTTGTAAACTTCGCAACGGCTAATGGATTCAAAATCGTGAACACTTTGTTCAAGGAGGGGCCCAATAGAAAATAAACTTGGAAGAGCCCCAATCACGAAACAAGGAACGAAATAGACTACATCCAAACGGACAAAAATGATATCGTCAAGGACATCCAAGTCCTAAATCAAGTCAATGTAGGCAGCGACCACAGAATGGTACGATGTAAAGTAAAAATAAACACCAATGAAGAACGCAGGAAAATGTTCCGTATAAAACTGCAGCCCCTAAACATACCAAAAGAGCACATTCAATCTTTCAAGCTCGAATTGAAAAACAGATTCAGAATTCTTACTGAATAAGACAACACCAACATCAACGAACTAAGCAACAAAATGACAGCGTCAATAATTGAAGTAGCCTCTACATTCAAGCCAATGAGCAAACAACCCATTAGCAAAATCTCAGATGAAACTAAAAATCTCATGGAAAAACGCAGAAAGCTCAAGCCACCGACAACAACGAGAGGGAAAATTGAAGAGGCTGAACCAAATAAGTTGATCAAGAAAAAACGAAGGGAAGACAGAAGGAGATACATGACGGCAATCATCGAATCGACTCTCGAAAAAGGTCGAGGCTTCAAAGCTATAAACAAACTCCTCAACTCGGGACGAAGGCAAATAACTTGCATACTCGAGGAAAAAGGAAACCTAACAACAGACAGAGACAGGATTGTCGAACGTGCCAAAGAATTCTACCAAAAACTTTATTCGTCCAAACAAGGACTACAAAACAAAAACAATGAGTGAGATATGCAAGACATGAGCAATCAATCAACTCGAGGACATCCCAAAAGTAACCCCGTGGGAGGTGAAAGAATCCATTAAACAGACGAAGAAAGGAACTGCCCCAGGACCAGACAATATCACCATCAACCTACTCCGAAAAGCGGGTAAAATCATCACTAGAAAACTGGCCGTCCTCTTCAACTTGTGTCTAAAACACAGTAAAGTCCCAGACGATTGGAACGATATGGCCAAATGCCAGATTAAACAAAGGTTAAGCTTAAATGATAAAAGAGAAAGAGCAGAATATATTGCACTGTGCTGCGTAAGATATTAGAGACCGTCACCCAAAACTATCAACATTAGTTTCTCCAGTTTTCAAGCTGTCTGGATGACTGGCTATGTTTATATGTATCGTGCATACAGATCGTACAAATGGAGTTAGAGGGTTATGTATGTTCTCGCTTTTCACCGGTTTTTGATTGAGCGAAAAGGTGGTGTAAAGCGAAGTTTGGAAGAGCAGGCGCTACCAGAATTTGAATTCTATTAGATTTTAGGAAATAAACTGAAAATCACATTTTAGTGGAAGCGTCCATTATTTAAAATGGTGGATAAGAATCCTTTCATCAGCAAAATTGTTACTTTCAAGTCCGAGATTCCAGTGTTATAGAAAGAGAACCAGGAAAGAGAACCAATGTTCATTATATAATTAGATAATCAATGACACTATTTCAACAGAAATATTAAACTGGAAGCACTCAGAGAGCGCATACTTTTTCCAACGCCATTGTCAAAGGGAATTATTCCACATGGATCCGTCGAAAAATTCAATACCTTCTTATATAGCTTATTGCGTACCTTTCCACAAAATATCATTGGAAGATAGCGTATGGACAAACATGGAATTAGGCAATATCATGTGACCAGGGCATATAACTACAACGTAGAGGAGATAATTGTTCATAGATCCACACCAAAATTTAGTCAGTTTTCCAGTAGCCTACACAAAATCTCATCGAAATTAATTGATAATTTGTGGGTATATCCCATGGACAGTCATGATCGTATACATGAACGTAATTTGGTTTTAAAAAATGGACTGATATCTCTGAAGAAGAATAAAAATTCCTGGATCCACCCAGTAATTGCACCACCTTTTCATTATCCTATTTCTTCCAAATCTCAAAATTTCATTGAAATCCATTTAGTTCGTCCGGAGATATCGAGTGGACAGGCAAACAAACGAACTAATCAACTAATGAATAAATAATCAAACTAACAGACGGATAAAAACGACCAAAAACATATCATCATCATCAGATTTTCAACGTTCGTCGTTGGTCATAGACCTTCCCCAGGATTCGCCACACTCTCTGTCGTGGGCGTCGCAGAGCTAATACTTTCTGAATCTATCTAGCTGGTCTTTCCATCAAATATCATGTCGGTCTCGGTTGCACATGTAATCTCGGGAATCCATGTCGTGAATAGCAATGTCCATTGGTTGTCCACCATTCTTGCAACATGGCCAGCCCACTGCCATTTGAGATTTTTAATGGATTCTATCATGTCCCTGACCCTTATCTATTTCCGCATGTACTGTGCTGTCTTGTTGTCTCTCCATGTGAGGCCTAGCATAATTATTCTACGTGCACGTTGCAAGATTCTCAATTTGTGGATCTGTCTCTTGGTTAGGTTCCATGTTTCAGCTCCATTGGTTTTACACCCTTCTTTAGAGAATTAATCTTCTTATTATTAAAGGTTGAGCTTGCTCTGCCAAGGGCTTGCCATCCTAGATTGATTCTTCGATTGATTACTTCTTCCTTTAAGGGTCTCATGGAGATTCGTTGTCCTAAGTAGATGTAATGATCCACTTTCTCCGGTTCTGTGTCCTCGATTTTGATATCAGTGTTTTTACCTCCGATGTGGTTGTTGCACGTGATTTTTGTCCTGCTGAAGTTCATGTGTAGGCCCTTTCTTGCTCTCTTCATTTAGTTCATGTAGCATTAGTTGGAGGTCGTGTAGATCATCTGCAAAAATGGCAATGTCGTCTGCAAATCTGAGGTTGCTCAGATACTTGCCGACTATTCTGATTCCTGAAATTTCCCGGTCTAGTCTCGAGGCAGGTTGTGAAGGGTTTGGATGAGCTGCTATCACCTTGTCTCACTCCTTTCTAGAGCTGAACGGGGTTCGTCTTTATACAGCCCGATAAAGTCACTGCTGTGATTGTATATATGTTTTAGCACTCCGACATATACTGGATCGACACCTTGTCGAGTGATGGCCTCCATGACCGTAGGGATTTCTACTGAGTCAAAGTTGATAAATGCTATGGTGAGTGGTAGTTCATATTCTGCTGCTTTTTCGTGGTTGGTTTCCATCAAGTGTTTTTATGATTCAGTTGATGATGATTGTTGTGAAAAGTTTGTATACGCAGTTGAGTAGGCTCATAGGCCTGCAGTTTTTAAGGTCTTTCTGGTTTACTTTTTTATATAAAAGCATGATGATTGCAGTGTTTCAATCATCTGGGATTTCGCTATGTTTTAGATACAAGTTGAAGAGGACGGCCAGTTTCCTAGCGATGATTTCACCTGCCTTTCGGATATCATCATCAGTTTTTAACGTCCGTCGTTGGACATTGACCTTCCCCAGGATTTGCTACACTTCTCTATCATGGGCGTCACGGAGCCAGTACTTCCTGAACTTGTCTTGCTCGTCTCTCCATCTGATATTATGCCGGCTGCGGTTGCGCATGTGATCTCGGGAATCCATGTCGTGAGTCATTATGTCCATCGGTTGTCTGCCATTCTTGCAACATGGCCAGCCCACTGCCATTTGAGATTTTTAATGGATTTTATGATGTCCCTGACTCTTGTCTTTTCCCGGGTGTACTGTGCTGTCTCGTTGTCTCTCTATGTGAGGCCCAGAATTATTCTTTCATGTGCACGTTGCATGGTTCTCAATTTACGGATCTGTCTCTTGGTTAGGTTCCATGTTTCTGCTCCACAAGTTACTATTGGGAGGATGCATTGGTTATACACCCTTCTCTTCCTTATTCCCTTCTCGTCCATTCTAATTTTCCCTCCTTCTACTTTCTTTCTTGATCGTCAAAATTTTTTCTTTCTTTTTTTTTTCTAGTTTGTCACAATTCTTTTATTCTTTCTCTATTTTTTCTCCCTCCAACGCTTCATTCATTCTTTATTTCCCTCTTTTTTCACTACTTTTCCTTTCTTCTCTTTCATTCTTGCTTTGTTGCCTATCAAATATTTTCTTCTTTTCTTCGCCCTTTCCGTCTTTCTCTTTTTGTCCGTCAAATTTTCTTCTCTCTCCCTCTCTTTTCTTTTTTCTTTTCTTCTTTCTCAATCATTGAATTATTTTCAGTCCCCTTTGATTTCACCCTCTAAATAATTTATACCCTTTCTTCCCTTGTTTGTCCATCTTAATTTTCCGTCCCTTCCTTCTTTCATTTCTCTCTTTCATTCTTTCTTTTCTTCTCTCTATCCTTTTTTGATCGTCACCATTTTTCTTCCCCTTTCATTTCTTCTTAGTCGTCTTAATTCACTCTTTCTTTCTTTCTTTCTTTCTTCCTTTCTTTCTTTCTTTCTTTCTTTCTTCCTTTCTTTCTTTCAAATCCATCTTGGTTTTCCCTCCCTCCTTTTTTTTTCTTTCTTTCCTTTAATTTTCCTTCCATTCTTGCCCATCGATTATTTTTTCCATCATTCCTACCTCCCTACCTTCTTTCTTGTCTTTCTTTTCTGTCGCAATTATCCTTCATTTTTTCCTTTCTTTTTTCTTTTCTCTCTCAATTCTGAATTATTTCTGTTCCCTTTCCGCCAGTCTTTCCCTTTCTTTTGTATTTTCCTTTTCTACTTTTTTCTCTGTTTCTGTTGAACCGAAGATTTTTTTCTTTCTTTATCTTTCTTCCTCCGATTTCCATTAAAGACATTCACAACCTCTTCTTTCACTCTTTTCCTTTTCCTTCTCTTCTTTCTTTTTGTACTCTATTAGTTGTTCCTTCCTCTCTAGCTTCATATCCTGCCTGTCTCAACAAATTTGTCTTCTCCACCCTCTCTTCTCCTTCCTTTTCTCTATCCTTTGTCTCATATCCTGTTAAATCATGCCAGGCTTTGTAATAAAGTCATATTGCATTCAATTGCATTGTCAGAGTCTAGTTCCAGGTCAATAATCTGTGGATTCAGGTTATAAAATCCGGTATAGTACTTGACAGTATTTAGACAGTAATATAGTAATTTTTGCACCAAATTTAGCTCCTTTCTTGCTTTGGCAGTGCGAAAATTTAACATTGACCGCTATTTTTAAATCAATTTTTACCACCATTTCCCAGCAATTTTATCTGATTTTTAGGCTATTTCGTAGCCATTCCAGACAAGCTCAGCAATTTAAAACGGCAACGAAATGGTCAAAAGTGTTTTATTACGTATTTAACGATCAATATAGCGCGAAAAAGATTTCTGATTCGGCAGCACTGTTTTCATGGCTGGCAATTCGCTGAAGACTCAGTTTTTGTGTAGGGAAGATCGAATCAAAACAGGACCCAACCCTGAAAAAATTGCCAAATATCGCTAAAAAGCTTAATTTATGTAGATCAGAAGCTTCCCTGATTATATGCTGGGGAAAAAGCGTATCAATAGGTGATGTAAGACACCTTCAGTAGGTTTTCTAATGTATTTTCGCCTTACCAAGTAGATTCGTTGAATACTGTCAATTGAAATAGAAGGACAGTATGGCTGTATCCCTCGGAAATATCAAAGTACGTGGATAGCGGACGTGGAAAAGCTATATTGACATTTTTTCAGCAAAGTGATGGCTCATTTACTGACCAGAATTCATGACGTCCTCATTTGCACGAATATCTCATATTTATTTCGTAGTTAGTGCATTTATATGAAATTTTAAAAAAACACTTTGCCAAAAAAAGATATTTCTGAACTGTGTTTTGTGGTATCTAGTGTGTTCAATAACATACTAAATGTCTACGCCAAATCCTTGAAACATCTATTACTCGTTCATTATTCATCCTAGACAAGTTTCCTCTTTCCAGCAGTTGAGTGTGCTCAGTAACATATCAAATGTCTATGACAGTCTGACATCGGTATAAGTGAGAAACAGTGTCTGGATGGAAAATTGAAAGAACAGTTTACAGACAATGACTTAGAAGGAATTACAGACACTAAGATCTTATTTGCAGCGTTTTTCTTTATGCTTAAGGCTGGTTTGTAATTTTGTGATGATGAGGGTAAAAGGATTACACACAGTAAGATCTTATTGGCAGGGTTTTTTCGCTAAGCTTGAAGCTGATTTGTAGTCCCGGAAAATTGGGAAATCTGTTTGAAATCTTTTAAACGATTTTTGTCTATTTCTAAGATTACACCAAAATACCATCATAAATCCCTATTCCCAAATATGTTTTTGAATATACTTTAGCGTTTTTCTTCATATTCTTTCCTGTTAACTCACTCTTTCAACTAAGAGAAGTCCCAGTCTGATTCAGATAAATGCCGCCGTTTCTATGTTGCCTTTATTTAGTTTTATTTTCTTTTATTTTTGATATTACTGTAAACTGAATTGCCACATGAACCTGTTAGAATTACAAGTCGATTGCCGTTTGTGTTTGTGCACAAGTGTGAATGTATGTTTGCATGAGTGTGTATTCATTGAAGTGGTCAACATGTACTATCACACATATAGATACGGAT
Source organism: Thysanoteuthis rhombus (assembly GCA_963457665.1). Classification (NCBI taxonomy): domain Eukaryota; kingdom Metazoa; phylum Mollusca; class Cephalopoda; order Oegopsida; family Thysanoteuthidae; genus Thysanoteuthis; species Thysanoteuthis major. Next base: position 47,574,453 of record OY735232.1, read on the forward strand.
ATTAGCATTGACGGCCAGCACAAAGAAACACAATGTCTGTTTGTTGCCTAGTTTGAAATTGAACTCTGCAGTTATGAAGAGTCAAGTTTCGTAAGTTTTTTTGAGTTCTGGGAAATATGGATTCAATTGAATTCTAACAAAAAAATTTAGTCACATGTCTGAATTAAGCCAATTGAAATCATGGATGTGACTGACCGATTTGAAAGTGTTCAGATTTCGGCAGTTAACAAAGGAAATCTAAGGAAGCAGAGAGACAAGGACTCAAAGTCCATCTATAGAAGTAGTAAATTCTCACTGTTCTCCGGACATTAGTTGGAGGGTTGAATCTAAACTTTTAAACAAACAAAAAATATGATTTATCTCTCCAAACTATCAATGTTAACTTACTCTTTCAAACAAAAGAAGTCCCAGTCTGATTCAGATATATGCCGCTGTTTCTATGTTATTTTTATTCAGTTTTACTTCCTTTGATCTTTGATATTACTGTAAATTCTGTGAGAAGCATTCACTCTCTCTCTCTCTCTCTCTCTCTCTCTCTCTCTATCTCTCTCTCTCTCTCTCTCTCTCTCTCTCTCTCTTCTAAAAGATTCGCAAGTTTGCAAGGGTAAAATTAAAAATTTTTAATTGTTATATAAATTCATAGGACCAGTTAGTAATTCACTCACGTAACCATGTTCGGTCCCTAAATGTACTCAAATAAGCTAAGGCAGACTTGCCCAGCTTAACTCCTGTCACAATACTTTGATGCATCCAAATCGACAGCGTGGATAACAAAGCTATACAGGAAGAGAATTAAAATTTTTTAAATTCCATTCATGTACTATATTCCATATCTCTTATCCCTTTTACCCTCGACAGCACTGCGAACCCCATGCCTGTTTACCAACCAGGAGCCGGTAGGATGGGTGCTAAGAGCTGTTCGAGCTGTAAGGCAACTCTGAGTGACTAAAATGAAACAGCTGTCTGTGGATGACTCAATCATTAATCAATATATAAATATATATGTGTGTGTGTGTGTGTGTGTGTGTGTGATTAGATACGTCCCAGCACCATCAGTTCAGCATTGCCAATAAAACTACGCCATTCAAGCGTGCCGTGCAAGTATATAGTGGTTTCATCAAAATAACAACAAAGCTATGTTAGACGAACTAAATGAATCAAGCAGGAGAGTTGGTGTAGTGCCCACCTTTTCCAGCAAAAGAAAATCATGCATATGCAGATAAAAGCCTTTGACAAGATAAAGAACGAGTTAGTCAATGCTACTAATTTATCTTTTATCCTATCTAACATGGAGTTGTGCCAAGCTTGCAACGTCCCAGATCGTACCGTAGGTGGTGTGTTACAGCAGAAGGTTAAAGGTTCATGGCAACCTGTATCCTTTTTCTCCAAAAAGTTGACTGCCACGGAATCGCGCTACAGTACTTTCGGAAAAGAGCTGTACGCTGTATATTCAACTGTCCGTCACTTTTTCCATCTGCTGGAAGGTCGAGAATTTATATTCTAACTGACTACAAACCACTCCTCGGTACTTTCAGGGCTAAAACAGACAGACAAGTTTTCGATTCGTTACACAACACATCTCATCCAGGATTGAAAGTTTCAATCAAGCTTGTCGCAGAAAGGTATGTGCGGTCAAAAAAGAAAACTAACGTCCGCTGTTGGTCACAAGCCTGCATGGCATGTCAGAAAGCTAAAATCAACAGGCTCACGCGTGCACCGGTCGGTGAATTTCCAAATCCTGGTGAACGCTTTACCCACGTTCATGTAGACATCACAGGACCCCTACTGCAATCCAACAGGTACATGTACTTGTTGACTTGTGTCGACTGATTCACACGCTTTCCCCATCATAGACGTCACTGCAGAGACAGTTGTACGCATTCTCTTGTCAGGATGGATACCTCGATTCGATGTCCCATCGGTAATTACAACCTACAGGGGACAGCAATTTGAGTCGAGCCAATTCCAATAACTTACAAATCCCCTTGGTTGCAAGAGAATCCACACAACTGCATATCATCCGGAAGCAAACGGCTGGGTCAAACGCTTCCACCACTCTTTGAAAGCTTCCCTAAAAGCACAACTAGACCACGTGCACTGGGAAAACCATCTGCTGCTTGTTCTCCTTGGACTACGTTCTACTCTGAAGACAGACCTGAAATGTTCATCAGCAGAACTAGTCTATGAAACAATATTATGTTTATCAGGACAAATGGTCATAAAAACACACGATGAACCGATGAACATAGACAATTTCATCAATAGACTGAGGTTTAACATGGCTCAATTGTCTCATTCACAAACAAGGAAAGCAAACAAAAATACGTACATCCCTGATGCATTACATACATGTACACATGTCTTGGTACAAGACCACACACACGAGCATTCACTACAACCAGCCTATAAAGGCCCATACAAAGTCATAGAGAGACACCAAAAATACTACACACTGCTCATAAACAACAGAAATCAAACCATTTGCATCAACAGATTAAAACTAGCCTTCCTTGATACATCAACGGACAAAACAACCTCAAAACAATCTACATCAAAAGAGTCAGCACAAGAACAATAGCCACAACAAACACTCTGGACACAGCCAATAAGAGTAATGACACATTTGAACGCCGGGTGCGATGGCCTAAACATCTTAGCACCACATATATGTACTAATTTTTTCTTTCATTCAAGAGATTTCACAATCTCTCTGAGTGGGTTGTACCTGTAGTGCCCATCTTTTCCGGCC
>OY735232.1:47579701-47647201 GCA_963457665.1 Thysanoteuthis rhombus
ATGCTAGACATTCTTATTTGTGGCCAGAACTTCATTATATCATCAAAAATGGGTTTTGTGATTATAAGCACGCTATCAGAGTGACCACAATCCAACAAGGATAATTTTTTATACATAGCTGTTATAAGGATCAATCAGGAACTCTTCAATCACCATTACGGTCACAAGAACGACAAGAGAAGGACAATGGATGTTGATAGCAGACCGTTGATACAGATTAAAATCGTCGCTTAGTGCAAAAACTCAGTCATATTTAGGACACAGTGGTACTATGCTCACTATATATATATATATATATATATATATATATATATATATATATATATATATATATATATATATATATGTATTTATGTATGTATAATTAAATTATTATCAATACAAATCATCAGCACCTATTTGTTTCAGATGTTATAATGGCGAATACAAGTATCGAGATTCTAGCAAATTTATTGCATTATTTCGAATTGGGCCTCAAAGCCGCTGAAGCTGTTGACAGGAAGAGGAAAGAAATGAAACAATCTGACTGTACTGCCCACCAAAACTAGTTTATGCATTCTAAGGGTAGTAACTTTTCCCTTGGTATCAAGTCCAGAAGCGAGCGATCATCGGCTATCGATGATGATGATTCAAGATGCAAGGTATTTGATAACATGACCATCAACACTCAAAAAATTTCAGAGGAAATAAGGTCATCGGACAGTACTATATGTAGAGCATTACATAAGCTTTTCGAAAACATACATTTTCTCTCAAAAGGTTGTCAAGGGTTCAGACTTGATTTGAAAACAGAGACATATTTTTTATTCACACCACTATAGAAGTAATTCCGAAGAACATACTTGCAGTTAATCAGTATTTGCTTTTTAGTGAATCAAATATTGAAGACCTGCATTATATCATTACGAATTACCTTCATTCTTTAAGGCAAAGTTAATTCCGAGTTATATAAAAATGGTTGAAAATGTTAAGGCTGCTTTACGTTATTTTTCAAGGTTAGTAAGCGTTCATATTGCAAGATATTTCTATAAGGAATTATACAAAAATAAATCTATAATCCTGATTTTATCTTAAATCAGAATCATTATTTTCTGGGTTGACCTTCGTCCAATTACTTGTTGAAATATGCAATTGCACCGATCAAAAGCATCACCGGGAGACCAAGATTAGTCAGAGCTGAAGCACCTGGAAAAAATAGAAACATTACTAGAAAGATAATAACCATCAAATTCCCTAGAGAAAGCATTGTTATTTAATAATTAATTTTTGATTAGTTTGTCTTTCATTTTATCATTATTGCTTGTTTATTCATATAGGTGTATCATAGCAGGTGCATGTGAGGCAAAAAGTCAGCAATTTGTGAGTGATATTGTACGTCGAAAATATGTCTGTGTGCGCGCCTTTGATAAAATGGCTGTGTGTGTGTTGTTGTTCTGTTCCCATCCCTTTCCCAAGAGAAGACGAATAGATTCCGGGGTCAAAAGCAGTTGACCTCTTCCCTAAGATAGCTGTCGGGGGGGGGTGATTAAGAACGGTAAGAAACGAGGAGAGACTAAAGAAAGTGTACGAACATAGATACATCTAAGTTCATACACGTATGTTTGTTAGAAGTGACACACAGATAGATCAATGAACCTGGGTTCATGAGGGTAGCAAGTGTGTGTGTAAAGATCTATTCATGAATTCAGAGAGAGGTGGAAATGATACGTATTTACAGTGAGATAAGAACAGATTTTTGAATAGCAAGTTAGGCTGGATAGCAGATAGCTCTATGCTCCATGTGGACAGGATGAGTATTTTGCATCCCTCAAAAAAGAAGCTACTTCAACCAATGTGGCATATCGTTCGTTCATAATTCAATACGGAAAATGTAGCCTTCAGATGCAGGGAGAGAAATAAGATAAAACATGGGTAATTCCATAAATTCTGTAAACATAAGGGGCTTTCCGGAAGATTGCATCGACACTTCCTGTGCAAGTTTAATGTGCACACATCGAAGAAACCACGCAGCTGACATTAGGAGATATAGAGTCCAATCCCTGCTGACAAGGATTCGGACAAGAATTACCCCCCGCCATTGTCCCTACAGCCATCTGAAACGGACAAAATATCGCATGCCGTTAACCAACAGGAGGACTGCTCATCAGTTGTTCAATTTTCTTAGATGAACTATTATTATTTCATTACAATTAATTTGGATTAGCAATTCTGTTATTTTTTTTTTTTTTTTGTGACTTATTTATATCTGCGTGCTAAAAGTAACCTGTATGCTTCACCATAGCAAGAGATCAAGACTGGATAAGGAAACTAAAACTTTTGTATTATTTCTCTTATTTTTTCCATTCCTATGTCCACTAATCCAGCTATGATTGCTGACATGCAATACCTAACCTCTTTTAATTTATTTAAAAAATGTATTCAAAATGTACCATAAAACGCCCAAAATAAAAGATAGCCCCTCCCCCGAAAAAAAAATTGGAGCAGCAACTCCTTTCTCAGGCTACATAAGGACTCTGAACTCGAGATGATCTTCCAAAACCTGAACTGGGAAAATAATCAGAATCAAAATAGACTGTGAATATCTGAGCAACCTCAGATTTGCAGACGACATCGTCCTTCTTACAGAGAACGTACATGACCTCCAACTAATGATAGATGAACTAAATGAAGAAAGCAAAAGAGTTGGCCTACACATGAACTTGAGAATAAAGACATAACTGTCAAAATCGAAGATGCAAAACTGAGGAAAGTTGACCACTATATCTACTTAGGACAACGAATGTCCATGAAACCCTCGAAAGAGCAAGAGATCAAACAAAGAATCACACTAGGATGGCAAGACTTTGGCAGAGCAAGCTGAACTTTCAAAAACAAGTCGATCCCAATAATCTTAAAAAGAACTGTATACAACCAATGCATCCTCCTGGTGGTCACTTATGAAACTGAAATTAGGAACGTAACCAATAGACAGACTTGCAAACTGAGAAGCATGCAACGTACACACGAAAGAATCATGCTCAACCTCACATGGAGTGATCACAAGACAGCACAGTATATCAGGAAGAAAACGGGAGTCAGAGACACCATAGAAAATATTTTAAAATGTTGCAAGAATGACAGACAACCGATGGATATCACGACTCACGACATGGATCCCCAGAGATCACACCTGAAGGTTGCCAATGGAAACAACTGATGAACGTGGTCGATTTTTCATTACTGTATCAACCCAGCCTGCATCTGGCTTATCTCCAGACGTAGTTTACATGCCTCGCCCCTCTTTTCTTCATTTCTCACAATGCTTCTTGATTCTTCCTATTTTGTATTAGTCAATCGATTAACTATGAGATATACAAAGACGATAAGAGTACCATTGCGTCGAGGGTGTCCGTAGGGGTGAGGGAATCCTCCCGTGATCAGGCCTTCTCTATTACAGTGGGATGGGTGGAAGTTTGAACTTTATTACCAATGTAGGATAATAGTGTTGTACATTTTTTTAATGGAACCCTAACTTAACGCATACATGTGGAAAGATAATTATTATTCTTCGCTGGTAACAGGATTACCGCTAAGATATATTCCTGATACATCCTTCAAACCCCTGGAAATATATCCTTAGGCCCCTTCGCCCCGGAAAAGTGACAGTACAAAACCATGCATGGCCTACTAGTATTTGGTTTCGGCCGAACACATAGAAACTATTAAAAAACTAAAATGGCAATGGGCAAGCTATGTTGCAAGAATGAAAGATAACCGATGGACATCGTGACTCACAACATGGTTCCCTAGAGATCACATGCGAAACTGAGGCCGATAAAATACAAGATGGAGAGATGAACTGGACAAATTTAGAAAATGCTTGTTCGCGACACCCATGATAGAGAATTGTGGCGAATCCTGGGGAGGGTCTATGTCCAACAATGGACGTTAAAAGAATGATGATGATGATGATGATGATGATGATGATGATGATGATGAGTCGTGGACGTAATAATCTTAAGCTGTCCTAATTTCTTAGATGAAGCAGTATCAATTAAGCATATACTTTGATTACACACACACACACACACACACACACACACACTCGCGCGCACACACATATATATGTATAAATATATATATATATATTTACATGATTTATCAATACATTAATAAATGATCCTGTCATTTTTGACGGGTACTATACTAGTAAAAAGATGATAACAAAAATTTTATTTACCACATCCCGCTTTTTTCATAGCTTCTTCAACTTGGTCGGGGATTTTGGCACCACAGTCTTCAAAACATTTCAGTGCTTTGCGGAGGCTCCTGAAAAACATTGAAAATGATAGAATGTGTTTTATTTACTAAATAAACAATAACAGATTAATTGTAAAATTTCGATTCATACAATTGGTGAGGGGGTTACAAATTAGGCTCGATGCTTCGCAAGCGAAACAAACTTTTTTATTTGCAACATTTTGTTATTTTTTTTAATGTAAAAATGTTGTATTGATAAGAAAGATTAATAAATAAAAATACAGAAAATATTTATAATTCACCATTTATCCAAAAAAGTTATATTACAAATAAATAACAATTTGATTTTTTAGAACAGATTCATGAGATTGTCATGATTTTTCTTTGTTGCTGTTTTTTTTTTTTTTAATTAAAAATACTGTATTGATAAGAAAGATTTGTAAATGAAAATACTGAAAATATTTATAATCCACCAATTACTAAAAAAAATTGTATTACAATTAAATTACAATTTGTTTTTTCGGTACAGATTCATGAGATCGTTATGTTTTTTCTTTGTTGCTGTTTTTATTTTAATCAGATAATTTATTTATTACAATATGTATTTACAAAGTATTGGCACTTGCAGGACTTTTGTGCTATTTTTATTTTATTTTTTTTTTCATAATTTAAGTAATAATGATTTATCTTGAGAAATTTTCAAAATACTTAAGCAATGAAAAAAATTTTGTATTTACTATTTAACCACGAAATTAAGGTAAATGAAGGTTATGGTGATTGTTTTGCGCATGAAAACACTCATTGAAGGACATATACACCTATACGTGCAGAGATACACACACGCACAGGTAAACCCGTGATATATCCAGATATACACTCACCCTCAGAGATATACACGCGTAAACATCATACTCATAAACAGATTACACATACAATTGTGCATATATATATATATATATATATATATATATATATATATATATATATATATATATATACACACACATAGATATCAGGCACGGATTGCGCACACACACTCATGCAAAGGCCCAAAGATTTGTACGTGTAGCACCCCCTACAATTCTAGTTGGTAATCAAATATGATATCCTTATCAAAATCAAACATCAAAAACGTCACTTCTGACGACGACCCCTATAAAACCCCTGGACGCACATAGTCCAATGCTCATTAGTACCAGTATCCCTTGCTGGTTATGCTTCTAGCCCCGGCACTTGCTGCCTGCCACTCTTTCTCTCTCTTTCCTTCTCCTCAAGATTGTTATCGTTTCGCTGGCCTCTCAGCCGATCCGATCTTGACCATTTTTCCACTGTGACCTATCTCTGTACTAACTCTGGCCATTGCACTTCACCGATGTCGAAGCATCGCACACACGCACTGCTACGCTGCTGAGCCACCGTGTCATCACTATACAATCCAAACACATATCAACTCTCACCCTGGTGAATGAAATGGCAAGGCTTTTTTACTATTCGATAGTCACGATAATCTTTTCTAAACTTCTTTATACTGGGAAACATGCGTAGATAAAACTCCATGTTCTCTTTCTTTCATTGTCAATATGTCGAGAGTCAATCAGCGTCAGAGAATACCCCCTAAGTCAACGCACACAACTTGGCAGTATGGCTCACACACCGAACCTAGCTTCTACGTATTACCTTGGAGCAATCAAAACTATATGGCAATCCAAGCAGTTCAGACAATTCCGCTTCGACACCGGCGGCAGTACTATCAAGACAAGGAAGTTCCGACCTTTTATTGTCTCGTCTCTCCTCATTTCTTCTCAAAGTTCGATCAAATTTATGTTATATTTATATGTACTTCATCTTCATTCTTTGTTTGTCATTTATGTCTTCATGTTGAACTTACGTCTTTAATTCCTAACAAAAAGAAAAGAGGGCGGTACACTTCCATTGGAATGTTTCACCTAGAAAGGGCTTCACTAACATGTGTGGGAATGCTGAATGTTTCATGGCGAAACGTTAAGGACATAAATCGTTAGTTTTTACCAACAATTTAAGTTTCTTTCCACATTTCTAATATAATACACTGATAACATACATACATACATACATACTTACATACATACATACATCAGCATATACACCTATGCATACATATACAGATAAGCAGAACTACACGTACGTAAGTACATACACAAACAGGATGACATGCGGATAGATATACATGCACATGCTGTTCCAAAAGTCGTGAAGTATTTAAAAGTTTGCTTTTCTTTTCTTGGTAATTAATTTTTCTGATAATTGGAGCGTCATGGTTGGCTCTGGGTGTAACAGCTTTTTATGTTTGGTATAGACAGACAAAGCGCCTTCGTAGTCTATGAATATACTCCTGTAGAATTTCAGGCCTCCGGTTTGCGTCAAAACACCTCACCTACTTAACTACACTATGCATAACACCTTTTCACTTATCTTCAACGAACTGCTGTAACTCTAACACTTGACCTAATATTATTTCGTACCTGACGCGTGCAAAATACATTATTGGTCAAATAGTAACATCAAGTTGGGGCTGAGAAAGACTTTATAGCAACTGATTGGACCTTATAATTTCACTTGGGTGTTTCAAATATGGACGAATTCCGTCCATTGTCAGTAGGGGCTTGTATTGATCTCACAATTCTGTCTACACATAGGACACATATTGATATATGATAATATATTTACGCGCAATCCGTATTTGTGGTCACACAATCGAGCATCGCGTTCTGGCATCCTCCGTAACTTTGGCCAATCACTAAAAAGTAAAAGAAGTAGTGGTTAATGATAATAATAATAATAATAATAATAATAATAATAATAATAATAATAATAATAATAATAATAATAATAATAATAATAACAAAATTCAAACTTCATTGACGGCCGCCCAACATCTAGTGGAAAAGTCGATAAAATATGATGATAATGATAATAATAATAATAATAATAATAATAATAATAATAATAATAATAATAATAATAATAATACCGCTTAACAGAATCCTGAAAAACAGCAAAGGATACCACTTCTCTAAAACAAAAGGAAAGGTCAACCACTTAATGTACATGGACGATATTAAATTGTTTGCAAAAAACAGGGGAGAGCTTGAGACTCTGTTCAACGAAGTAAGGGGATATAGTGAGGACATAGGAATGGAGTTTGGGATAGAAAAATGCGCAATCATGGTGATGCATAAAGGAAGGCTTTCAATGACTGAGGGAATTGAACTTCCGGACAACAACAAGATTAGGGCATTGACTGCACAAGACCGATACAAGTACCTAGGTGTCCTTGAATGTGACACGATAAAACGGGAAGAGATGAAGGAGAAAATTAAGAGAGAATACCTCAGAAGGATAAGGAAAATATTAGAAACCAAATTAAATAGTAGAAATCTAATAAAAGGAATGAACACCTGGGCTGTGTCAGTAGTTAGGTATACAGGACCATTCCTAGGATGGACAAAGGAAGAGCTCCAATCAATGGATAGGCGAACAAGGAAACTTATGACGATGCATAAAGCATTACACCCTAGGGATGATACAGATAGGCTATACGTTAAGAGAAAAGAAGGTGGTAGGGGGCTCATCAGCATAGAAGATTGTGTCCAGAGAGCTAAAGTAGTCCTAGATAGATATGTGCAAACAAATAGTGAAGAAATCATAAAGAGCGCGAGGGATAGTGCAACAAACAATAAAGTAGAAAACAATGGAACAGTACAGCAAACTAGAAAAGAAAAGTGGGAAGGGAAAAAATTGTACGGCGAGTTTAAAAGACGGATACAAGATATAGCAGACGAGAAATCATGGACGTGGTTACGAAAGGGAAACCTTAAGAGAGAAACAGAATCGCTCATCATGGCAGCCCAAAACAAAAGCATAAGGACAAACTACATAAAAGCAAAAATCGACAGAACACAGACAAACAGCAAATGCCGCATGTGCGGTGAAAGAGATGAGACAGTAAACCACATAACTAGTGAATGTAGCCAACTCGCCCAGAAGGAGTATAAGCATAGACACGATAGAGTAGCAACGATGATACACTGGGAACTAAGCAAACAAATGGGATTCAACCATGGGGAAAAGTGGTATCAGCACAAGCCAGAGGCAGTTTTGGAGAATGACAACCACAAACTACTGTGGGACTTTGACATCCAAACTGACCACCTCATCCAGGCAAGAAGGCCGGACTTAGTAATAGTAGACAAAAAAAGGAAGGCCTGCCAAATACTAGACGTCGCTGTACCTGCGGACCATAGAGTAAAAAAGAAGGAGGGTGAAAAAAGGGAAAAATACCAGGACCTAGCAAGGGAGTTAAAGAAAATGTGGAACATGAAAACCAGGGTAGTACCGGTCATAGTGGGAGCACTAGGAACTGTCCCCCAAACGCTGAGGGAGAGACTGGAGGAGATCGGGATTAGGGGGAGGATAGAGACCGTACAGACCACAGCACTGCTGGGAACTGCACGGATACTGAGGAAGGTGCTAGAGATATAAGGACTGCAACGAATCGTAGCTCTGTCATGATATGCGAAAGAGAGAGGAGACGTTAGCTGAAGACCTGAGGAGACTTATTGTCACTCAGCCTTCAGCGATAACCACTGGGCAACCGGTGTGAAACTGTAAATCGCAGAATTACTGCGACCTATGAGTACTAGGAGAGGAGGGCTGGAGACTTGAGGAGACTTGCTGTCACTCAAACTCCAGCGGTTACCACCAGGCAACTGGTGTGAGATTCCAAATAATAATAATAATAATAATAATAATAATAATAATAATAATAATAATAAGAAGAAGAAGAAGAAGAAGAAGAAGAAGAAGAAGAAGAAGAAGAAGAAGAAGAAGAAGAAGAAGAAGTTGTGGTGAAGTGAAATCAAATTTGCAAAACTGTCCCTCCTATCGAAATCAAGTTCTCTTTTGCAAAACTAATGCTTTTTCATGTGGATACCGCCCCCTCGTGTATGAATTGACCAAAGTCTCTCGAATACCCACGTGAAGAAATGAAACAAAATAACTAGTCCTCCACTGGCAAGTAGAATGGCCCCGGCTACGGGAGTACTTCTAACGAGATGGCCTAAGCACTGACTTTTTGGCAAAGGATCATTTTTGATACTGTTGATTAATGCTGTTATTTTTAATAATGTTTTTATTTTTGGCTTCTGATAATTTCACTTTTGGCTTCTTAAATGTTTTTGTTTTTTTCTGATTTTGAATTTTTTGACTTTGAAATAACCACTGCCAATTCGAAACACCATTCCTAGTTTTACCTTGGACCTGTAAGCACTCAACGACGGTAAGTGGAATTAAATTCACAATTGAATTTACAATTTTCCCCCTCCTATCGAAATTAAGTTCTCTTTTGCAAAACTAATGCTTTTTCATGTGAATACCTCCCCCCCTTCGTGTATGAATTGACCAAAGTCTCTCGAATACCCACGCGGAGGAATAAAATAATATAACTAGTCCTCCACTAGCAAGTAGAATGGTCCCAGCTACGGAGGTCTCTTACTAAGTCAAGACTTAAAAAAAATTAAGGGTGACATATGACCTTACTAAATGCACGTAATTAGGCTTAGAGGCTAGGCTTAGTGTCTTAGGTATCAATTAGGTGGTGGAGGACAAACACTTCACCACTCAGAGATGTTTTATACGCCCATATGGCTCCTCCTCGTGGGGATATACCCTGGGTGCTAAGAGCCGGTGGGGCTCTGGGGTCATTACTGAATCACACCAGTCTTAACCAACCAACCAAGACGTGGCATTACCTTAAAGAACCAAAAACCCAATCATGAAAGTACAACCAAATCAATTTACCACAAAAAATGGGGCACAGATCCAAGATCTGTGTGTCATAACCGGCAGGTGTTCCCTAGTTGGCCACCAGAAGGGACCCAGTCGTTCTCCTATGACTGTTGGCCAAAACTCCGGCTCGTATACCCTTAATGGCCTTCAGTAGGGACACAGTCGTTACCTTGCTACTGTTGGCTAAAAGTCATATTCCACTAACGACACCCAACAAGGCCACAGCCACCACCGAGCGGCTGCTATAACGAACAAGAGGAAAAGATGGTCAAGAGAGGAAAATAGACTAGTTATGTATTGCTACTTTAAAAGCAAACCTTCGGTATTATGTCATAGGGGGTGCATGCTCAAAATATGGGGGGATCAGCTGTGGAAGTATCCAGCCAACGCTTGGCTGACCAAGTAAAACAAACTCTGAAAAACAAATGGCTCTCCGAGAGTGAACTACAAAAGATCTGCGATAATATAGAGAAGGAAGGAAGTGACGCACTCGAAGAAAGACCATTCAGTACAACCAACACGAATGACAAAACTGAAAGAAACCCTAACAAAAAACCCTGAAGAAAGGCACACACCAGAGAGAGACAACGATACCCCAACGGGAGAAAAGAAAACACAGATATTAACTTTGAAAGAAATCATACAAGAAGAAAATAACGACACTCCCCGCTACTAGAATCAAGAAAGAAACTCGGAGAAGTAACCGAACATATCAATTGCCTCTTGCAATTTATCAAAACAAACAGCTTTTTGGAACTCAACAACTTAATCTACGCTCGAGCGAAAATGGTAACACAACGTTTCACAACCCAACAAAGAACCCCAAATAATAATAATAATAGGAAGGAAAATCCCAACCGGGAAAGAAGATTAGAAAAGCAGATCTCACAACTCCAGAGAGATGAAGTACTTCTGAGAAATGCACCACGTACAAACATGCCATGAGTAAGACTTTGAAACAAATACAAGATAACATAAAAAGGTATCCCCGCTGCAGTGGAAGAGATTAGCCATGGGGGCAAGGCTGAAGACCACAGCACTGCAAGGAACCGCACGGATACTGAGGAAAGTGCTAGAAATATAAGGACTGCAGCACTGAATGTTAGCAGTGGCCTAACAGAGGAAGGAAAATGAAAGCGGAAATATCAACCACAGCACTGGCATGATCGGCGAGAGAGAGGAGATATTAGCTGGAGACCTGAGGAGACTTATTGTCACTCAGCCATCAGCAATGACCCCTGGGCCACCGGTGAGAAACTGTAAACTGCAGTATTACTGTGGTCTATGAGAATGAGGAGAAGAGGACTGGAGACTTGAGGAGACTTGTTGTCACTCAACCTCCAGCGGTAACCACTAGGCGATTCGTATGAGATTGCATCATCATCATCATAATAATAATAATAATAATAATAATAATAATAATAATAATGATAAACATACTCTTAGGAAAGTAGCCAACTGGAAAGCACCGGGTCCCGACGGGATCCATGGGTTTTGGTTCAAAAAGTTCACCACGTTACACGGCAGACTCACCCACCTACTCCAAAATTGTCTAAATGACGGCAAAGCACCAGAATGGATGACTAAAGGCAGAACCACCCTCATCCAAAAAGACCCAGGGAAGGGGAACATAGCAAGCAACTATAGACCAATCACTTGCCTACCACTTATGTGGAAAATCCTGACCGGGCAAATAGCAGAGAGAATATACATATCAATGGATAGAAGGGGGCTACTACCAAAAGAACAGAAAGGGTGTAGGATAGGAACCAAAGGGGCAAACGATTTACTCTACATAGACCAGATGATCTTAAAAGAAGTAAGGAAAAGGAGAAAGAATATCGCAATGGGATGGATAGATTACAAAAAGGCATACGATATGATTCCACATAGCTGGATACTCGAATGCCTTAGAATGTTCAAAATTAGTGAACCGGTGGTTAAATTCATTGGTAATTCAATGAAAGACTGGAAAGTAGATTTGACAGCCGCAGGGGACAAACTAGCCGAGGTAGGGATAAAAAGGGGAATCTTCCAAGGAGACTCGTTGTCCCCACTATTATTTGTTCTAACAATGATACCGCTTAACAGAATCCTGAAAAACAGCAAAGGATACCACTTCTCTAAAACAAAAGGAAAGGTCAACCACTTAATGTACATGGACGATATTAAATTGTTTGCAAAAAACAGGGGAGAGCTTGAGACTCTGTTCAACGAAGTGAGGGAATATAGTGAGGACATAGGAATGGAGTTTGGGATTGAAAAATGCGCAATCATGGTGATGCACAAAGGAAGGCTTTCAATGACTGAGGGAATTGAACTTCCGGACAACAACAAGATTAGGGCATTGACTGCACAAGACCGATACAAGTACCTAGGTGTCCTTGAATGTGACACGATAAAACGGGAAGAGATGAAGGAGAAAATTAAGAGAGAATACCTGAGAAGGATAAGGAAAATATTAGAAACCAAATTAAATAGCAGAAATCTAATAAAAGGAATGAACACCTGGGCTGTGTCAGTAGTTAGGTATACAGGACCATTCCTAGGATGGACAAAGGAAGAGCTCCAATCAATGGATAGGCGAACAAGGAAACTTATGACGATGCATAAAGCATTACACCCTAGGGATGATACAGATAGGCTATACGTTAAGAGAAAAGAAGGTGGTAGGGGGCTCATCAGCATAGAAGATTGTGTCCAGAGAGCTAAAGTAGTCCTAGATAGATATGTACAAACAAATAGTGAAGAAATCATAAAGAGCGCGAGGGATAGTGCAACAAACAATAAAGTAGAAAACAATGGAACAGTACAGCAAACTAGAAAAGAAAAGTGGGAAGGGAAAAAATTGTACGGCGAGTTTAAAAGACAGATAAAAGATATAGCAGACGATAAATCATGGACGTGGTTACGAAAGGGAAACCTTAAGAGAGAAACAGAATCGCTCATCATGGCAGCCCAAAACAAAAGCATAAGGACAAACTACATAAAAGCAAAAATCGACAGAACACAGACAAACAGCAAATGCCGCATGTGCGGTGAAAGAGATGAGACAGTAAACCACATAACTAGTGAATGTAGCCAACTCGCCCAGAAGGAGTATAAGCATAGACACGATAGAGTAGCAACTATGATACACTGGGAACTAAGTAAACAAATGGGATTCAACCATGGGGAAAAGTGGTATCAGCACAAGCCAGAGGCAGTTTTGGAGAATGACAACCACAAACTACTGTGGGACTTTGACATCCAAACTGACCACCTCATCCAGGCAAGAAGGCCGGACTTAGTAATAGTAGACAAAAAAAGGAGGGCCTGCCAAATAGTAGACGTTGCTGTACCTGCAGACCATAGAGTAAAAAAGAAGGAGGGTGAAAAAAGGGAAAAATACCAGGACCTAGCAAGGGAGTTAAGAAAAATGTGGAACATGAAAACCAGGGTAGTACCGGTCATAGTGGGAGCACTAGGAACTGTCCCCCAAACGCTGAGGGAGAGACTGGAGGAGATCGGGATTAGGGGGAGGATAGAGACCGTACAGACCACAGCACTGCTGGGAACTGCACGGATACTGAGGAAGGTGCTAGAGATATAAGGACTGCAACGAATCGTAGCTCTGTCATGATATGCGAAAGAGAGAGGAGACGTTAGCTGAAGACCTGAGGAGACTTATTGTCACTCAGCCTTCAGCGTTAACCACTGGGCAACCGGTGTGAAGCTGTAAATCGCAGAATTACTGCGACCTATGAGTACTAGGAGAGGAGGGCTGGAGACTTGAGGAGACTTGCTGTCACTCAAACTCTAGCGGTTACCACCAGGCAACTGGTGTGAGATTGCTAATAATAATAATAATAATAATAATAATAATAATAATAATAATAATAATAATAATGCAGAGAATTCAAAAGACAGATACAGGATGTTGTAGCCGAGAGATCGTAGACAAGGCTACGCAAAGTGGACCGGAAGAGAGGAAAGGTCATTTTGAAGGTCACTAAGTCAATTTTTTGGTTTTGCCTATTTTAAAGAAACCAGCACTTTTTTTAATTGATTTTATCCATAAAAAAAAGTTTCAATGAAAAAGCATATATTTTCAATGGCGTCTCCGTGTGCATAGAATAGATAGTGAGAGAGTAAACTTTCGGTAAACTCTTAATAACCCCAGTAATGACGTCATAAGCCACGTCCTGCACAACCGGAAAAGCACCAGAATTTAGGAATATTGGAAACAGAACATTCAATATCTTGAGAAGTATACATCACCTGACAACAAATAAGACCTTGAAATGTTTGTACTGGAGTACACTGTAAAAAGGAATAGCTGTTATTCAAATTGGTATGATCATTAGGTCACCAGGGATTATTATTGATGCATGAAATAATAAGGAAACATCCTATCAAAGATATCTATGTGGATTTTTGGGACTCTTCTTGTCAGTCCTGCGCAAATAATTCGTTTGAAAATAGTACAGTTTTAAAATTCATCTCCATATTGTAATATTTTTCGTCATTTGGGACGTCAATAATGACATTGAAATTAAAAATCAAGGGTGGCATCCTCCCATACATTTTACCTTATTCTTTAACTAATTGATTAGGGTCGGTTGTCTGCTGATAACACGTGATGTCCCCAAAAGTATATTCTCCATGTTGGTTGGCCCACTATAACAAGCAATACAGCAAACAAATTTTAGCAAACTTTTCCATTTTAGATTGGTCTACTAAGGAGTGTAAGTTATTCAAACGAAATTCTCTTGTATATTTCAGCGTTAGAATTTGGCGATCATCGTGGATATTACAATTTTGAGGGTCTCAAAATAATTTTCTCTATCTATTTAAGCTCTCTATCAATTCTAGTTTATTTGAGACTGTCATATCAAAAATAGCAATCAAAAATGGCAAAAAATCAAATTCAAGTGATTTTTTCACTTGTGTTCAAAATGGGACGTTAATCAACGGAAACTCTTTGCAATACCAACCAAGTATTCGGCTCGGGGACTATCAGTTTGTGTGATATACTAACTGTGCAGCGGGGTATCATTCCAAGTAAGAGTTTTCTATATAATGTAACCCAATTTATTATCATTCTGTTGGATTATATACATATATATATATATATATATATATATATATTTATGTATATATATGTGTATATATATATTTATGTATATATATATATATGTGTATATATATGTATATGTATATATATGTGTATATATATATATGTGTATCTGTATATATATGTGTATATATATATGTATATATGTATATGTATATGTATGTATGTATATATATGTATATATATATGTATGTGTATATATATATATATATATATATATATATATATATATATATATATATATATATATATATATACATATATCAGCAAGGCTGATATTGGAGAGGCAGGCCTTTCCTCAACGGTATATATATACTTGCCTGTAATTACTGTGAAAAGGCCTGCATCTCCCATATCTGCCTCGCTGATCAAGACGATTCATTGATAAAAAAAATAAATAAATATTCACTTTTATTAAACTTTCTGATTTAATCAGCTATCATCGATTTTCATCCGCTAAATTCGGGAAGAAATCAGCCAGATCAAACCAGAAGGGGCTAATCTGGCAACCATGCTAATTATGGATATGAACATGCTCCATTTTGATAATTAGTAATTAGCAATCAAATGACCGTATCATGATTCCTGATTCATTTGTAAAAACGAAAACCACTTCCATCTCTGGATTTGAAACTAAGCGGATGACCAGACAAATTATTCTGACTTTTGGTGCTGATGAGAGTGTTTTGATCATTTTAAACATTTTTCTGGGCCCAGAACCTTCTTCGGCCATAGGCGTATGAGCCGGGGCGTGGGAGAAAGTCAAAGCCAGAGTTTGAACTCAGTTCGCAAAGGAAGAAACTGATTTCTACATTATGCCAAATAACACAAGCCAAAGGTCCTGGACCTGCTGACTGACCTGGCGGTGAGCGGAAATGCATGAATGAACGAAAACAATCCCCAACCAGACTCGAACTCACATCCTATGTCCTTTATGTTTGATATGGACGTCGTCTTTTTCGGTTTGGTCTTGGAAGCATAACAGCCGGGTGAACCAAATTCACAGTCATAACACCTACTTCATTCGATTATAAAAAAATGAGTAAAAAAATAGTGATGAACATGTGACATCACTCATAAAATAATTTTTTTTTTTTTAAAGTGCAGGGTCCCCAGGCAGATAACAGCTCGGAGAATGGACTGATGGGACAGTTTGCGTTCGCCAATATCCGTATTTACTCTCACTCCCAGAAGAGAAAGATGCGACACAAGGTCGTTTTTAATGTAGTATCCCAGTACGGGTACGGTAGATCTGCAAAAATTTGCTCAAGTCCCTGCGACTAGTGTTGCGAAGGCGTCAAGGCAGGTGCCAACCCATCCCTTTTAGTGCAAAGAGACGGTACTGCCCCGGGGCGTACTACTACACCGAGACTGGGCCAAGTTATTTTTTTGAAACCACGAATCCAAGGCCTCTCTTGTTTACCGATGCTGAGCTTCAAGTCATGGCAACGGCGCAAGCTCTGACCTCTGGAAACCAGAGAGTCAGTCTTGTCACTAATGTCTCTGGGGAAGTAATGAATCCACACCCAGATGGATTGAATGATGCTAGTGATGCTTGTCATCTCTCAGTCTATTACGCATGGCTCAAGCGGAATGGGTAAGTAATGGTGTGATGTGTGGAGTTTAAGTAAAGAAGACTGGAAACATGGCCAGCACTGCTTATTTAATCAACAAAGAACACTGGTTTTCGAGTATAGAAAATAGCGTAAATAATGAAGGGTTGTAACATGTCATTAAAACCCTGAAATGACAAAAGATATGAATTTTGTTCTTCACAAGCTCAAATGTAATTGACGTGCAACGAATTATCATTTGGTCGTTCCTACGGTTAATGAGCTTTCTGTAACGTTTCTAAATACAGAGAACTGCTTATTGTGATGTGTTTTGGACAGCACCCTTTTGATAACAATAACCAGGACCAGCAGAAGGGTTTAATGCATGACTGGCGAGACTTGAAATTTGTGCCTCCGTTGTATTTTAACGACTAATTTTCTTCGTTTGAAGAGTTCTCCAAGGACCTTTGAGCTCTAAGTGACCGCCTAGTTTCACCCAATGAACGGACCAGCCCTGACAATAACCAGCTTCGATAGAATTAAACAAATGATATAAAAATTGGAATGATTTGCATTCATTGTTATAAATTCATTGTTATAAATAACTTAAAAAGGAATACGGGATGTATTGACTTGAAATGAATTTGTATTACTTATTAGAAATTACCTTATTGAAATTAAAAAATAATTGTCCAGTGCTGACTATGTACTGTATGCATTTAGTGGTCCATCGATAAATAGCGCATAATACTCAAGAAATTCTACTGATCAATGCTGTACGCTGTGACAAAGTATTTGGGGAGTTTCTTGCAACTTAGCATCATAGACCTCCAGTATTTTTTTCATCTTGAAGAAATTAATCTCTACGTTTCATATTTGCTTCTAACATTATGATGAAGGGCGCTTCAATGACCAACTGTAGCAACTTTTGGCATTTACCAATTATACAGGATGTTCTTGTCTTGTGAACTAACCGCAGGTCATCTTTGCAGTCATAACAGTTCCATAAAACTGCAACAGAAACTCATGGCTACCTTGCATCTGGTGAAGGACACTCCTGTCAAACTTCTGACCTTGGAGTCCTGCTCCTATATGTTCTACCTGGGTCAGCCATATGGCGTGGGAAATTTAAAAAGAGGTTATGTGATTAATAATAAATAGTTATCTTCATGCATCATCAAATCGTTGTTACATTGCACAAGGAATACATAGATCATCAATAATTGTCCACTTCTTTTTGGTGATCCAAGTTAGTCCAGCTTATTTTTAAAGTTATCTCAAGTATCGAGATCCCAAATTTAAAAGCACTAGACACACAAAAGTGTCCTGACTCGTTAACTTGTAGCCAAAGGGGTGAATGAAAGTTGTTCGTTGAAAAACAATAGAATGGTAATGTGGTGAAGTCATCAGCGTACACCCAGTTCCAGGTGGTATCGAAATGAAAAAGGAAAAATCATATCTATTTTCATTTTTCTGGCTAATTTTGTCATTATTTCGACTGAATTTTTCGCATAGTTTTTAAGTATGGGGTGGTCAGTTCATAAAAAATGCATCAAGAATGTTAATATCGATTTTTCATGTGATTTTTTTTCTCTGGAGATTCGAGCAGACAATATTTACAATGTTTAAGAACCGAAACCAGTGTAATTTGATAGACAAGGGTAGGTTGTGGGAAGTTCGGATGTGCTGGTATCATCTTGTCTCACTCCTATTTATAGTTAAAAGGGCTCAGAGTCTTCATGTAGCCTGATGAAGGAACTGCAGTGTCGGTAGATATGTTGCAATATTCATGAGTCCGAGATATAAGAGAAATAGTTAAAAAAAACTTAAATGGTAATGGGCTGGTTAAGTTGCAAGCATGTCAGACAACTGCTGGGCATCACGACTCACATCGTGGGTCTCCGGAGATCGTATGCAGAATTGCAGCCGACAGAATGAAAGATGGCGTGACGATTTACATGAAGAAAAAACTTGCTCCGCAAAGCTCATGAGAGAGACTGATATATATATATATATATATATATATATATATATATATATATATATATATATATATATATTTTATTTTCTTGAAAAAAAACAACTCGTTTATGTATAAATATATATGTGGATATTTTCACAGAGAATAGCTCGTTGGATATGCATTCTTGAATAATGGGAATGAACTTCTCATTTCGAAAAGGTAATTCATCCCTTTATGTGTGCTATTTATTTACTCTCCCACCAGAGCAAAATGTGACACAAGGTCGGGGCTTCACGTGGGGAAAATAGGAGACACCCTTGAAAAATGGCTCGAGCCGATGCAAAAGCGTCAGGCTCGAGCCCGACCTGTTCCGTTAAGTGCAATGGAACGGTGCTGCTCCAGGGCGCCGTATCCCCCGCAGTTAGGCTGAGTAATAAAAGGAGAGCCCAAGGATGAATCCAGAGGCCCCCAATGCGCGTTATCCCTTAATGTGAATCACAAACCGATCCACAAGATGCAAGTTTCAACATTTTTTGACAGTCCTCATTCCTCTTACTTACAGTAAACCCTCGGCCTAACGGCACTCAATCGAATGGCACTCGTACTAGCGGTACTTTTCAATGATAGGCGCGTTTTAGCGACATGTTTATTTCATATTCCCAAGACTACCTATAAATGTACATCAATGACATGTTAAGATTTATAGTGTATTATTATTAAAACTAAAATTTATAAACCTTTAAAATAATGCCGTCTAAAGTAACGTGGAAATCTGAAAATATATTTTAAAGTCTTATAAAATCAAGAGCTTGAAATGATTAGGAAGATCGAACGAGGTGTAATTAGAATTTCCGAATACGTATAAGGTTAGCATAATTACTATTTGGTTCATTCGTTTTTTTTACAGATCGTAACACGTATATTGGGCATTAAAAAGTACGGGAAATAAAAAGTTTGTTTGTTTTAGCATCTCATTATTTATACACTTCGTATAAAAAAAAATCCACCCACTATTAGGAAAAATCCGTAGTAACAGTAACTTGAAATTCCTGGAAGTGCTGTAATAGCAGAAGTCCTCTACATATCCTATTGATTCATTTGTGTTCTTCTAAAATTCGCAGTGCTCAGAGAATAACTATCGATAAATGTCAGCCCATTGATATACCTTTAACACTGATTTTTCCTCACTCAAAATGCAAGAATGAGAGGCAGAAAGGAAGGAAAAAAGAAATAAATTCGCGCCGTTAGTTCCCTGTATATGGAGTTAGTAGCACCTCATATAGGTATATAAACATACGCATATGATATGTATATGCCACAGACAGACTAAGCAGCTTATTTTTACCACTTCGGGACACTTCTTTTAGATAAAAAATAACAAGCTGATGACATCAAGCAAAGAATATAAAAATCCGAACTATTCATATTCATCATTATAAATTTACATTCATCTAGTAAGAAAGAAAGTCTTTACTTCTTTCTCTCTCTCTCTCTCTCTCTCTCTCTCTCTCTCTCTCTCTCTCTCTCTCTCTCTCTCCC
This sequence comes from Thysanoteuthis rhombus, assembly GCA_963457665.1. Taxonomy (NCBI): domain Eukaryota; kingdom Metazoa; phylum Mollusca; class Cephalopoda; order Oegopsida; family Thysanoteuthidae; genus Thysanoteuthis; species Thysanoteuthis major. The sequence goes on from OY735232.1 coordinate 47,599,938, forward strand.
ATTCATTATTAGAATTACCACATTGCAAATTACATGAATCATTTATTAGGTATTTTGATTAATTATGCAGACAGTTCATTCATTAGCGGTTTTTTTCCATGTTGAAAAGAATTTACCAGAGACAATAACATATTTTCGAAATATTAGAAAAAAAATAGCTGGGAAATTAAAAACCTTTGAAGTCTCTGGCGGGTTCAACATTTTCCGACTTGAAAACATCCTAATTAGAGTTGTCCGTTAAACAGTGAAAACACCTAGTGCATAAGGACATGAGTCACTGTACACAGTTGCTACGAAAATTGGGTCATTCCTTAGCAGCAGGGCCGACCCGACGGTTAAGCAAACCAACAGAGAAGGCTGATGAGGGCCCTGTGGCCATCAGAGGGCTATAAGAGACGGTGCCCCCCCCCCTAAATTCTACTTAGAGGCCCCAAATAAATTCGTCTCCCTGTTGGATTAATTCCCTCGCGGAAAACACACTTATTTCCAGTGATGTAGTACACCAGAGTAATTGATTCTCATCACGATATAGATATTTTTAAGAAGAATTTTGATTGTTAAAAATGTATATCTTTTTCAAAGGAATAGTTCACTAGAATAAGTGGTTCTCTCTTCAGATGTAGATATCACCCAAGTAGTTGGCTCTTTCGCGAGATGAAGATACTTTCAAGGAGAATTTTGTTAGTTATCACAACCAGTGGTTGACTTGCTGTGGTAGAATGTTCACTTGTCTTATGATGCTGTGTACTATAAAGGCAAATCTCTACCTATCAAGTTCAATGTTTTTTGTATGTCAATGTCTACTAACGGAGACTTCATCGTATACTTATTTCCCAAAACCAAGTCTTAATGTATACTCACTTCCCCAGTTCCAGTCTTACTGTATGGCTAGTTCCCCAGATCCTGCCCTACCGTATACCTAGTTCATAAATTATATTTCTATCACAGATCATCGTACAATTAAAGAAATATCACTGATCATGACGTCGCAAATGCTAACATTGTGTAAACTGGAATCGCCATGGTCTTTGTATGCATTTGGGTTTTTTTGGGGGGGAGGGGTCGCACTGAAATTTATGATCGTATCTTATATATTGCAACGTTGGAGGCATGCATTATACAGATTATTGCATTACTATAAAATCTGCGAGAATACAGTGGCGATTGCTGGAGTATTGAAGAGACATGCTGTCACTTGATCTCCATTGAAAGCAAACAGTTCATTATGGTGTGAAAACTCATCGAATGAGAATGATAAACCCAGTACACTAACTGAAAACTGATTTACTGTTTATTTTCAACCATTCCACACGAATCTATCTACTGTATACTACATAGGCCATTTCCAATTTCGTTGGCTGAGATATTAAAGAAAACCTACGAAAGTGCTGATGTACTGGGAAGACTTGAGGGACGGCAGCATTATTTAAATCAACAAGAATATTTGGGAGATTCCAAGAATTTTGAGGAGACTCTTTGGGGACTGTCTATGTCCAACGACGGACGCTAGAGAAAGTATTGGCACTGCGACGCCCACGATAGAGAAATGTGGCAAATTCTGGGCAGGTCTATATCCAAAGACGGACATTAATATTGTTGTTATCATTATTACAGGAGACCCAAGTTACTGCAGCACCCTCGAATATTTGAAATGTCATTATCACCATTTAGCACTATCACGGGTGCATTTAATGTGTATTAATAATGAGGAACCAAAAATCACAGTCTGATACTCATGTACGGGTTACAGGAGGTGCGCATATGAAATGAATGAACGTATGGTTGCAAGAATATAGAAATTAAAAAACACATGCCGTTAGAGCAAGTGTGTCAGTAAATAGTGCCATAAGAACGACAGCAATATTCAACTTAATTTTCCACGATAAACCAACTCGTATTCTAAGCCTGAAACCAAGAAGAGAAAACACTAGCAAGGAGAAAGGAAATACTGTTTAATCATGAAATGACAACGAACCGAAAATCATCGAAAAGAAGTTAATAAACTGAAGATAATAAATTTGATTTGAATGAAAAAAAGGTTAATACTTACGAGATGCAATCACAATTGCTAAAAGAATGATTGACTTCATCTTTCTTCTCTTCGTTAAAATGGTCTGAACAGTTGCAATAGCAGTAGCAGTATGTTGGACTCCGCTGACTTGCTGTGGTAGTATGTTCACTAGTCTTATGATGCCGTGTATTATAGGATAAATCTCCTCCTACCCCCCTCTCTCATTGACGTATATGAAACATTATTGTTACTGTAGCCACACAAAAAAAGTGCTACCTTACCCTCATGATCCTCCAGAGGAAACGGAGAGATATCTCCTCATCAGTAACGTGACTTTGGGTTTGGCTTCAAATCATGTCTTTTAAAAACGCTTTTTGTCGTTTTAAAGTTGGTGAAAAGTAGATAGAACCTGTCTACGTTTGTATTTATTTCATTTTCTCTTCATTTGATCAAAAACCAAAGCGATTATTTTCCAATAAAATTTAGATACTACATCTAAAACTCGATTTTAGGCTGAGAGTTTTATACGTAAATTACATCATCTAAGACAGTGCTCGTCCCCAAAAAGTAACATGTTCGGAAGTGACAGGGCTTTATGGTGAGTTTCGAGCAACCTGCCATAATAGTCATGAAAATAAATTCCGATCGGTCATACAGAATTACGGTTTCGAAGCATTTCAGTCACTTCTCATCAGTGATGCCAATTGAGATATTTTATATTTAAATTATATCTATTGCTAAATTAAACTTTTCACATCTAAATCTAAAACTATAGTTTAGTTCATAAGATCTTTAATCTGTATTTTTTTATTTATTGTTAGATTTCTCAAGAACTGCTGATCTAAATAACTTGTGACGATTATCAACTTCATACAACGGTTAGTAGTCGACTTATCTCGGTGCGCGCACATGCACACACACACATACACACACGCAGAGTTTTCTTCTCAATTGACAACAGGAGTGAATACATATATTATAACGATATTTTTAACATTATTTTTCCGACCGAGCTATATAAAATTTTATCATCATCAGTCTTTTAACGTCCGTCGTTGGACATAGACTTTCCCCAGGTTTCGCCACAGTTCTCTATCATGGGCATCACGGAGCCAGTATTTTCTGAATTAGTTCAGTTCATCTCTCCATCTTGTGTTCTGTCGGCCTTGGTTTCGCATGTGAGTCACGATGTCCATTGGTTATCTTTCATTCTTACAACATGGCCTGCCCATTGCCATTTGAGTTTTTTAATAGTTTCTATGATGTTTAGGACGCCCATTTTCTTCCTTATATACTGTGCTGTCTTGTGGTCTCTCCATACAAGATTGAGCATCTATTTGATTGCTGTCCCACCACAGCAAAATATGACACAAGGTCGGGGCTTGACGCGGGGAAAATAGGATCAACCCTTCCAAAAATGGCTCCAGCCGACGCGACTTTGGTTGCCAAGCGACCGTAGAAGCTAAAACAACCTCTGTCAGTGCAATGGAGCAGTGCTGCCCCGGGGTGCCGTATTCCCTGCAGCTGGGCTGAGTAATGATAGGAGAGCCGAGGCTAAAACAACGAAAGCGTCCACTTTGATCCTGCCGAAAAAAACAGTAAAGGAGGGGTTTAGCACGATTCTTTCATGCGCACGTTGCATACTCCTCAGCTTGTAGGTCTGCCTCTTAGTTAGGTTCCATATTTCAGCTCCATTACTGACTATCAGAAGAATACATTGGTTGCATATTCTTCTTTTTAGGATTATTGGGGTCATCTGGTTCTTGAAGGTTGAGCTTGCTCTGCAGAAGGCTTGTCACCCCAAAGTGATTCTTCGCTTGATTTCCTCCTCTTTTGAGAGTCTCGTGGAGATTCGTTGTCTCAGGTAGATGTAGTGGTCTACCTTGCTGAGTTTTGCATCTTCTATCTTGACAGTTATGTTCTTATTCTCAGCATGGTTATTGCACATGATTTTTATTTTACTGATGCTCATGTGTAGGCCGGCCTTTCTTTGTTTAGATCATCTAGCATTAGTTGGAGGTCGTGTAGGTTCTCTGCAAAAAGGACGATGTCGTCTGCAAATCTAAGGTTGCTCCAGTATTCGCCGTCTATTTTGATTACTCTATTTTCCCAGAATATGTTCCGGAAGATCATCCTAAGGCAGGCTGTAAAGAGTTTGGGTGAGCTTGTATCACCTTGTCTTTCTCATTTTTGGAGCTGAAACGGTTTAGAGTCCTTATGTAGCCTAATGAATGAGTTGCTGTGGTTGTATATATGTTGCAGTACTTTAACGTATACAGGGTCTACATCTTGTAGGGTGATGGCCTTCATGACAATAGTAATTTCTACAGAGCCGAATGCCTCTATAAATGCTACAGCAAGTGGCATTTTGTATTCTGCTGCCTTCTCTTTCAGCTGATTTATTGAATGAAGATGGTTCATGGTCGAGTAATTTCTTCTGAATCCAGCCTGTTCTTGTGGTTGATTCTCGTCTAGTGTTTTAGTAATCCGGTTGGTGATAATTTTTGTGAAGGGTTTATATGTGCAATTGAGCAGGCTCATAGGTCTGTAGTTGTTGAGGTATTTGGGGTTTCCTTTTTTATGTAGAAGCATAATAACAGCAGTGTTCCAGTCTTTTGTGTCTTTACTCTGTTTCAGACACAAGTTGAATAGAATAGCAAGCTTTCTGTTGACTCTTTTACCAGTTTTTTTAGTAGATCGATGGTGATGTTATTTGGTCCAGGGGCTTTCCCTTTTTTATTTTTTATTTTGTTTGTTTGATGGCTTGCTTTATTACCCATGGTGCAACTTCGGGGAAGTCTTCGAAGTGATTGTCGGCATCTTGTGTATTCTAATCGTTGTTGTTGTATTGTCCGTCTTTTGAAGAGTAGATTCCTGGTAAAAATTCCTGGGTGCGTTCAACAATTCTGTCTCTATCTGTTGTTATGTATCCGTTTGCTTCGAGACTGCTAGTAATCTGTTTCTTTCCTGTACTGAGAGCTTTGTTTATCGCTTTGAATCCTCGACGTTTTTCGAGGTTTGTCTCGATGATGGCTGCTGCATAACTTCTTTTGTCTTCTCTTAGTTTCTTTTTATTTGTTTTGTTACAAGCCCAGACTGATTTCTTCCCTGTTCTCGAATATATCCTTTTGCCTCGACCACAGGAAAGTGGCTGCAGATGTCAATGTATCTAGTGGTTGCTAAAGATTGTAGTAGTAATATCTTTCACTGGATATAAAGTGACACCGTGTCTCTTCAATACTCAAGCACTCTACTCAGCATTTGACCTTTTTTTTGTAATGCTGTCGTCTGAATTGTTTCAATTCTTCCTCAATTTTCTAATTCTGACTTTTTTGCAAAGGTCTTCAGGACTATTCCAACTGCTCCGATATAATTCACTTTTTTCTTATACACATTATATCCTAGGCTTCTTCTAGCCAGCCCTTGGAGCTGTCCTCCACTGACCCACAAGTTGAACACATGACCTTCTCGTCAATTAGACGTTGTAACTTTCTTTTTTAAAGACATTGACATTATTCTAAATGGACTTTGATGATTGCAACTCTGTATCAAAAGAGATTCATACAAGAAAAATCTATTTGGTTATTTATTATCGCTTATGTTTAAATGTGTATGTATATTGTTCCCTTTAGACTTACCTTTTATGACCAGGACAGTGATATCAATATGCTGTTGTTGTGGTTTTTCTATACGTTTGTCCGGGTCACAAAAGCTAAGTCAGAAGGGAATGATTGACATTTTCTATAAATATTTAAGATATAATCGATTAGAAAATAACACTTGTTACCCAAGAACAAAAAAGAAAAAAATATGTTTCACTGAGTAATCTTAGTTGTCAGCACCAGTGGAATTCCAACAGGCTTAGCTCGTCCGGCATAATATAATTGATTAATATTTCGTCTTTTGAAACAGTAAGTGCTTCCCGTCATAAACCAAAAGCACTCCAAGTGAAAACGGACAACAGTTCACCATGTATTTTTCATTAATCTTCCACTTATACTTGAGATCAGTCATCATCATCAGTCTTTCAACATCCGGCGTTGGACATAGACCTTCCCCAGGATTCGCTACACTCCTCTATCATGGGTGGCGCGGAGCCAGGATTTCCAAAATTTGTCTAGCTCGTCTCCCCATCTAGTATTCTGCCGGCCTATGTTGTCCCTGACTCCTGTCTTTTCCCGGATGTCCTGTGCTGTCTTGTGATCTCTCCATGTGAGGCCCAGCATAATTTTTTCATTTGCACGTTGCATGGTTCTCAATTTGCGGATCTGTCTCTTGGTTAGGTTCCCTGTTTCAGCTCCATAAGTGACTATTGGGAGGATGGATTGGTTATACACCCTTCTTTTTAGGATTGATGGGATCTTCTTATTTTTGCTCTGCCAAAAGCTTGCCATCCAAGTGTGATTGTTCGCTTGATTTCTTCTTCTTTTGAGGGTCTCATGGAGATTCGTTGTCCTAGGTAGATGTAGTGATCTACAATTGCCTATGGTTCATCCTAGAAATACAAAAAATAATAGATAAATAGTTGTGATAGCTAAGATGATTTAATCCGGTGCAAGACTAAATTGTTGGAAGATTGTATTACGCTAATCTTCAAAGTATTGATGGCTTCTCAGCCTTAAAATTTTCTCATGTGCACGATGTATAGTTTTCAATTGGTGGATCTGTCTTTCGGTTAGGTTCTATATTTCAGCTCCATAGGTGACTGTTGAGAGGATGCATTGGTTATACAAAAAAAGAAGAGGGGGATGCTGAAACGCAAGGCAGCCTGCTTGCGCCCCCCCCCTTCAGAAAATATTTGAAATTAAACAAAGTTCAGAGAGGTTTCGAGGCCATATGAGGTGTGCATTTGGACACATACTGGCCAATTGAACGACTGAGGCCATGAAAGATGGTGACAAGTTGTACTCCTATTCAAATGTGCATGCATGTATGTAAGCGTGTGTGTATGTATGCGTATGTGTGTATGTATGTGTGTGTGTATGAGTGTGTGTGTCCATGTATTTGTACCGTTTTACAGACTAGTAAATTTGTACCAGTACTCTATTATCCCCCTCCAAAAAACTTTATTTTTAATTCTATGTTTAGAGAAAATGCTTTTGGGGGACTTTATTCTGATTTATTGATATCACAAGGATTTTCCAGAATTTAGACGTTTCGTTCTTTTCAATCCAGTGATGGCATGAATAGAATTTATTCTGACCATTTTTATTCTTTGATGGATTATTTTTTTCTTCCATGACTTCCTATTTTGACGCAACAGTTATTCAATTATTGACTGTAATGGCGAGTTTCTATTATCACTGAATGATTCAGAAATTTTAGTAGTGTATAAATAGTGAGAGAATACCGTTCCCCTCCGCCAAATGTAACAAAATATCGTTCTTATGCGTTTCAACAGGATTACACCACTGCCCGAAGTGTCGTTGGGGGTGAAGAAGGTATCACATTACTTCCATTCGTCTTCTTCCCTCCTGGCACCCTTATTTTACACGAGCAATTAACATAAGTCCATATCCGTTTTACCAGCTTTCTCAAAAGCAGATAGACTTCCTTTCCCCATGTGAGTAGACATGGTAGAATGATTGACCCTACCCTGCAACGCTAGTCCAAGAGGTATTGGAAGGGGGGAAGAGATGAATACGTGCCTTTCCAAAGGGCATTAGAGTCTCTGATCTCTTTGTCGTAAGGGCTCCAAAATAGGCGTCATACGTCTCGCCTGATTATCTGACAGCAAACAAATTATGAATTATACAATCCAGACCAAACTCCACTTTGAATGAAGCTTAAATGTCTTAGCAAGAATTGTAAAAACGGTAGAAATTCCAAGCAAGTGGGAGCAGTCATTTTGAAAGCAGAAGGGTCTTTGTTTGGGTGTATAGTGATGGCACAAATCCTTTCCCGCCCTTTTGATCTGTTTCCTTGGACTCTGTCCACACCCAGACGGATTGCTGAGAAATTCAATTCTACTTTCGCTGCAACCTACCAAAAAATCATGTTGCAGTGGAAGAGTAACTCCGAGGAAACTCTGCAATTGCAGTTGATGGGGTGAACTTGATCCAAAGGTTTAATGGTGATCAAGTTGCTGCCATAATCCTGGGTATGGCCCAGGGGGTAAACTGAGCAGCAGAAAAGATATTGTGTTCGACGCATATTACAGAGTGAAAAGACTGATCATAAGTTGTTAGTTGTCACGGGCAGACATATGGTGAGGCAGGGGAGGAGCTTCCCGAACAAAGTCAGTAACAAAACTAGTCGCATTAACTCCATAATCCATGAATGACGGAAGGTGGAGTACAGAGCAAAGCTACAAGAGACGATTTTCAATGTATCTGAGAATGACAAAACCACATCTCAGACAATGAGCAGGTGTCAACTCTTCAATGTCAACAAGCCAACTTCAACATCCTTCCCATGTCCCTAGAGATAGATACCGACTCGTTGTTATCAGTTCAAAATATGCATGTCTTTATCATATACAGTATTCTGTGACAAGATTGGGGCCTTATTGTTCCTTTTGTGACACTATAGCTCGTAGCTTGTAAACTGAAGAACGTTGTTAACACTGTTGATGAAAAGGTTTGTAGGGCTCTCACCGAATTACAAATATGTACACGCTGTGGCACTCTAAGTCCTTTTGTAAACGCGCCCTAAAACATCTGACTAGCCACAAGGGAACTCGGAATATATTCTTAGAGTTGAGTCAGGAATTGGACCTCTCCCTTGAACCGATGGACAAACAAGGGCCATGTCCTCCATGTGCCCCCAATAAGATCAATAAGCTCAGGTACAAACTTTTTGTGCAAAAAAAGGTTTAAATCGAAAGTTATCAACTTTCACCATGCAAGGACTTCTAAAAAAACCATTCACAGCGAACCATCTATCAGACTGGTTTATAAGATATTTTTGAGAAGATCACACAAATGCCAAGTCCTGTAGACAAAGGATTGGAGATGGAGAAAGAAGATGAAGCATAACACTTGATGGTACACAAGATGGAAGGCCTGCCAGCACTTTATGCCCTCTCGGATTTACTGGTCTGTAACTGTCCAAACAATGTCCGTTACAAAGATGTGTGTGTTGCAAATGGCCTCAAATATGCTGACATGTGCATATTGACAATCTATGCAAACCGAGCATCCATCCCAAAGAGTGTTGAAAGTTCAGACAAAGAACTAAAAATTATTATGATTATTAGGTTATGTAAGTATGTAACTATAGAAAGCAGCTATGGAGCTAGGTTATGGCCGTTTTAAACCTGACATTTGAATCATTGTTATTTCTATTTGACCCAATAATCGCCTCTGGAGCTGAACATGGAACCTTACCAAAAGACTGACCTGCAAACAGAGAACTTTGCAATATGCACAAAAGAGAATCATGCTCAACACGGAGAGACCACAAGACAGCACAGTATATTAGGGAGAAAATAGGAATCCGATACCGTTTGGAAAATCAAATGGCAATGGGCTGGTCTAGGTGCAAGAATGTCTGATAATACAACATCCCCAGGGATCAAACGTGGAACTGAGGCCAGATGAATATGAGATGGTGAGACAAACTGGACAGATTCAGAAAATATTGGCTCCACAACGCCCATGAAAGAAAGATGTGGCGAATCCTTGGGAAGGTCTATGTCCTACGACGGACGATAAAAGAATCATGATGATTACAATTATCATTTGATCCCTGGCAAAGAACCATCAAGTGCCTGAGTAGCCAAAGTTGTGGACTACCTGTGTTAGTTCATAAAATCCATAAAAAACAGAGAAATTACGGGGATCTACTCAGAAATTTGCTATTACACACTTATTGATGCAGTTCTATTCATGAATCCTTCAGTAACAATCTGAAAAATATCAAGGTTTTGATAAAACACAAGAAATTTCTCCAAGTTAGCTTGTTTACCCTTTGGAGTCGGTCAGCATTTTCTACTGTACTGGTGTTGATATGGAATTTATACAAAAAATAATTGATTATTTGAATTTCTGATTGAATTTTCTGAAAATCCACATACGATTTAATCTGTCGTAGGATTTTATTGAATTTTTCAAAATAAACAAAGACAAATATTTTCATAAAAATGAAATGATTTATTTAAAAAAAAGAAATGATCTACTCTACTTAAATCGGGTACTTTACTGCGAAAGCAACTATTGACACAGTTTTCGATGTAGAATCTCATAACAACATCTGATGAAAAGTACTTTTAGCTATCATTGTGGAAAATTTCAATGTTATATGTGTTACTGATGACAAGTACTATTAAGTTGGATGAATATGTTACTTTGTTATCATAAATGTTTATTTCAATATGAGTTATAAAATGCATGACAACATACATAAAGATATCATTGTTGCTTTGATATCATGTACTTGTTAACTGTAGAGATATATCACCACCATCATCAGTCTTTTAGCGTCCGTCATCGGACATTGAACTTCCCCAGGATTCACTGCACTTCCCTATCGTGGGCGTCGCAGAGCCAATACTTTCTGAACTTGTACAATCATCTCCCCATTTTGCATTCTGTCGGTCTTGGTCTCGCATGTGACGAGATTGAGCATGATTATTTCATGCGAACGTTGCATGGTTGTTTTTGAAGACTGAGCTTGCTCTGCCGATGGCTTGCTCTGCTAGAGTGATTCCCCGCTTGATTTCTTCTCCTTCAGGGGATTTAGCTTGCCAAAAATGACTCTAAGTAATATTCCCCTGAGATGGTATGGATAACTCCTACTGGCTGACAACGTAAGAAAAAGTTCATCAATTAGCTATTTTTTTTTATCATTATTATTTCATTCTTTCAGAGGAGCTTCCCCACGGGACAAATTACTCTTTCCAGTTTTTATACAAAATAGCTTTGAATTATATCATAGTGCCCCCAACACTTTTAGTTAAGAGTTTAGTATAAAACTCTCCTTTTAGCTAGATATTCAAAACGCCACTTCCTCCGACGAACCTTGTAAAATCCCTGGATGCATATAGTCCAATGTTCACTAGCTCCAGCAACCCTAGCTGAGTACACTTCTAGCCCTGGTCTTTACAGCCGGCCATTCTCTCTCTTTCTTTCTCTCTGGTCCAAGGCTCATTGGCACCAGGACCCCTAGCTAGTTATGCTTCTGGCCCCGGCCTTTGCAGCCGGTGACTTGCTTTCTCTCTCTTTCCCTCTCCCTAAGATTATCATTTCGCCGACCCACTGGCCGATCTGATCTTGACCATTCTTCCTCCATGACCTATCTCTGCACTAACTTTGCCCATTTCACCGATATCGAGCCTCGCACATACGCACAGCCTCGCATCCACGCATCCGATTCTTCACCACGTGCTACAAACGCATATAACCTCTCACTCTCATGAACGAAATGGCAAAGTCCTTTTACTATCCGATAGTCACGATGATCTTTCTCTAAACATCCTTACTTCGGGAAACACACATGGATAAAATTCCATGTTCTCTGTCTTTCATGATCTGTTCGTGGAGAGTCTACCAGCGTCAGAGAATTGCCCCCAAGTTAAATCACTTACTTGGTAGTAAGGCTCACACACTGAATCCGGTTTCCACGTAATATTTTGGAGCTATACAACCATACGGAATCCACGCGTTCACACAACTCCGCTCCAACTCCGACGCCAGCACTATCAAGACAAGAAAGCTCCCACCTCTCGCCATCTCTTCGTCTATCTCTTCTCCTAACATTACTTCTCACGATCGATCGTATTTATGTTATGCTTACATGTACGTCGTCTTCATCATTCTTGTATTAAACGTATGTCTCTTGTCTGGCCATGATACTTGTATGTGTTCATTCTTCTTTATTTCATCAATGTGCGTTCAACTTCAAATTTGGCGTGCATTCCATTCTCTTCATACAGCATCATTCGTTCCACATGAACAGGACCGGCGCGCTACACGCGGTCAAACCGCGGGGACCAAATCTCTTCGTCTAATCCCTATCATCTCGCAGTTCGTTTATCCAACCAAAGAGAACACCCACAAAAACATCTTGAATTATCTGGATGTTCATCTTATTCAAATAGAAAATATCCAGATACTATTTTATCTCTTTAAAAGGTCATACTTTCAAATCTCTGATCATTCACGCTGACCTATTCAGAAGCTTGTTAGTGCCAGTTGATCGGATGGGCTATTCATTCAGAGAAAATACAACCAAATGTTTCAAAATAGAATTTTTCTAAATAACAGGTCTGGTTACTCACTCAACAGAAACTGTCATGTAACCAACGTCTCTTGTTGGCATACTTTGTTGAGGTGATCAATGACATTAATTCTTTCACCTTTTGTTGGGCAATGATCACGAATAAATTTGAATCTGAATAAAAAACATAAGTGAACACTGTTGGGTACATTACATTGTAAATCTACCCCTAACTAAAAAAAGGGGTCGAAAACAAGAGAGGCTTTTCTTCAGACAACACAATAAGGAGTAAATGTTGAAATTTTCATCCTTTTAGCTCAATCGGTGCAGTTTGATACATACATAGTCAAACAGTATCACTTGAAGACTAAATAAACTTACGTTAACAACGTTGAATATACTTAACCAACCAGTATGACTTGAAAACTGAATAAACTTACGTTAACTATGTTGAACATAGATAACAAACCAGTATCACTTGGAGACTAACTAAACTAACGTTAAGTACGTTGAACATAGATAACCAACCAGTATTACTTGAAAACTGAATAAACTGACGCTAACAACGTTGAATATATATAACCAACCAGTATGACTTGAAAACTAAATAAACTTACGTTAACAATGTTGTACATACATAGCCACTCAGTATCACTGGAAAACTAAATAAACTTACGTTAACTAATGTTGACTGTTTTAGTTGATGGTTTCTAAGAATTCATGATATTCCACGTAGAGAGAGGAATGATACAACATTAGTATTCACTCACTAAATCTTACATTGCAATGGAATCGGTATATCTCATTTCTCTCTTCATACGCACACACACTCACACACTTGCTCGCACACGCACTGTACTTGAACATGCATGAACTCGGTGTTTCTTGCGTATATTTGCATTCTTTCAAAATATGTATCATTCTATAAGTCTCTTGCACATTTCTTAGGCCTTTATGAAAACATCTGAACACTATTCCGTTATATTTTTGGGTAGAGTTTGATGATCAAATACTTGTTTCCAGTGACTGGATCCGGCTTGCAACTAAGTCGCATTTTGTTTAATTACAAGATTTAAGTAACTAGTTAAGCAAGTCTTCCAAATAACAATGTTAGCCTTTTCGATTGCCTTGGTGATTGATTCTGAACAAAATTTTAGTAGGATAGAAAAATACTTGGATCAACTAATTTGACAATTCAATTCAATTCTGATATTAATTTTATTTAGAATCATTAAACATTCTTGAATGCATGACTTGCGCAGAGTCCATGATTTCGAAAACCAAGCCATCTATGCGAAATTTCTGTTTGTTCAAATAATTATGAGTAGTAATATATCTATGTAAGCCTGGGGCTATACTCGAACATACATATTATTAGCTTACTTTATTTGCTAGTTTACATTAGGCCGTAGGGAAATATCTATAATAATAGATGCAGCTCGGTATTGCATAAACAAAACTTTTAACGTCATGAATTCAATGATTAAGCGTTTGTTCGATTCTCAGTGGGAAAATTCCTGGATGTAGATCAGGTTCACACCATTTGCCGATGAAGAAAGTTTTGTTTTCTCACGACACGGACAAAAAAAGTATAATTGGGCTTAATCATAGGCTAAGTGCAATAAGAGTATATTGCCAATAATTCTTAGCAGATGAAGAAAAACACAGAGAGCACACATTTAGTACACGACCCATATCCGTTCATACAAAACGAAAGGACAGAAAGGCATTAAATCCATAATACCAATGTAATAAAGAAAAAGATAAACCGGCAAACAATTTAGACGGACGCATCATACTTCCGACCGAACCAACCTCAGCAGAGACTATCAAATCGCTATGCCAATAAATCATCACAATAACCGAAACTCTCAAACAAATACCCAGGAAGCTACAAGTCAGCAGGACTTAAGAGTCAGGGTATATACCTCATCATCATCATCATCATCATGAATCAATCCTTTAACGTCCGTCGTTGGACAGAGACCTCCCCCAGGATTCGCCACACTTCTCTATCGTGGGCGTCGAAGATTCAGTATTTTCTAAATTTGTCCAGTTCATCTCACAATCTTGTATTCTGTCGTCGTCGGTTTCGCATGTGATCTCGGGGGATCCATATCGTGAATCGTGATGTCCATCGGTTGCCCGCCATTCTTGCAACATTTGAGATTTTAAATGGATTCTATGATGTCCCTGATTCTTGTCTTTTCCCGGATGTACTGTGCTGTCTTGTGGTCTCTTCATGTGAGGCCCAGCATAATTCTTTCATTTGCACGTTGCATGGTTCTCAATTTGTGGATCTGTCTCTTAGTTAGATTCCCTGTTTTAGCTCCATAAGTGACTATTGGGAGGATGGATTGGTTATACACCCTTCTTTTTAGGATTGATGGGATCTTCTAATTTTTGAAGGTTGAGCTTGCTCTGCCAAGGGCTTGCCATCCAAGTGAGATTGTTCGCTTGATTTCTTCTTCTTTTGAGGATCTCGTGGAGATTTGTTGTCCTAGGTAGATGTAGTGATCTACCATTGACCATGGTTCATTCAAAAAATACAAAAAATAATACTGATAAATAGTTGTGATAGCTAAGATGATTTAATCCGGTGCAAGACTAAATTGTTGGAAGATTGTATTGCACTAATCTTGAAAGTATTGAGGGCTTCTTGGCCTTAAAAATCAGCATTCGAGATCCCAGCATTTATCAGGGTGTGATACTACCGTATAAAGTGTATTCCTGGCCCTTTAAAAACGATTAACGGCACGGAGAATAAAATCGGCGAACCGAGTTCAAATTTCAGTTGTGACTGGTAGCGTTCACTTTGCCCTCATGCTCTTGGGAAAGGCATGAATCTGATTCTCCTGTTACTTGAGTAAGTAACAGGGCAGTTGGCGCCTTTTATCCTTATAAGTTTATCCTTCTGTGAAGTTTGGTTAACACTTCGGTAAAGAAAACCACACACAAAAAATTGCCACAATGATGATGCAGTCTCCACCTCAGAGTGGGTCAAAAGTTTGAATCCATGGGAGAATATTCACTATAATACATGAATCACCCTAAACTCTGAAATTGGTGGCTTCTGACATCGTGACACTTGTCTATATAATGAATGCGGTATCTTTGAACATTTGTTAAGGTTTGAGTGTTGCTGTTATCACACACGATTTCGATAGACTATTAATTTCAAGTGACCCCACAAAAGTCCACTAGTGTTAGGTCTGCAGGCCTTAATGGCCTTTCAAAGGAGTCTCGGCTTCTGATCCAGGTGCTTTGGAAAGTTTGATTAAAAAACGCCCCGGTAACAACAGCAAAATGTAGTAGGACACTTCTGAGCCCAGACATTATGATACGCAAAATGATGATCTATATTTTCTGTCTGTAATATTAGCTAAGGGAGATACTAATCAAATACTAACTATAGAGTAAACTCCTTCATTTTTTTTAATTTATCCTTTTTTCTTTTATTCGTTTATTTTTGTTTTCGTTTTGTTTTGTTTTGTTTTGTTTTGTTTTGTTTTGTTTTTTCACTTCTGGAAATGTGCAAAATTTCTGAGTTTAAAGGAATACGGACGGGGAATACGTAAGAAACCTCAGATTTGCTGACGACATCCTCCTCCTTGCTAAGATCCTTAGCGATCTCCAAATAATGTTAGATTAAGTAAATGAAGCAAGAAAGAAAGTTGACCGTCACATGAACTTCAGCCAAACAAATGCCCATGATTGAGAGGTAAGGCGAATCTTGAGGAAGGTCTATGTCAAACGACGGACGTTGAAAGACTGATGATGATGAATACAAATCATAGATTAGTATAGATCATGATTATGTTATGACTTTACTCAAATAGTGAACACGCTCACAGACTAACTGACAATAAAACTTATATATATATATATATATATATATATATATATATATATATATGTGTGTGTGTGTGTGTGTGTGTGTGTCGTATGAATGATAAACAATCAAAAGGACTTTTTTTTTTTAAACTGTTTCTTGGTAGTGTCTAGTGATGTACTCCGGCAATTTTTCAAAGTTGTGCCCCTCAAGATGGGAGCACCCAAATTGGTTATGGGTCTATGTCCAGCGACGGACGCTAACACAGATGATGATGATGATGATGATGATGACGATGATGAAGATGATGATGATTGTAAAGAAAATGCGGTGCAACATAATTTTTCCGATGTTTTTCAAGAACTGCGAAATTATCAAAATACTTGCCTCAGTTTTTGACGGCACGATTAAGCTAGGGTAGACACTTATTGATTCATATATTGCGTGACACAGGAGCAGCTGAACTCAGCTTTAAAAAAGGCTAATATCGGTTAATGTTGGTTATTGTGTATACTGTTAGTGGAAATTCATAGAAGAGCAACAACTGCAATGATGGTCAAACTTTATGAAAAGAATGGAATATCGGAGATTTATATAACTTGCCACTTTGGCTCAGTCTGTAAGAGAACCAGCTACCTCTCACTCAGTGGTGACTTCTAATAGTGGTAGGAAAGATTTATTTATCTACAAAACAAGAAATAAACGCTTGCGTAATCGTTGCATAAATTTTATGTAAGATTTATCGATTTAGCTCATTCACCTTGGAGGAATGGTGAATTTTACTCCCCTAAATTTGGTGAGGGTTGTTCTTGTTACAATGGAAAAACAAAACCAACTCCAGACTTGGATTGGAGTTTGACAAAATTTCGGATCACCTGTAACTTCTTTCCTTTTCATCTTTGAAATTGGTTTTGTTTTTACGTTTTTTATTTGGAATTTTGTTTCATCTGAACCCAACCACCTGCTGAAAATCTGGGATTCGTCCCTGTTGACGTCTAACAAGTTAAAGCACAAAGTAGGAAAGGTGGTCCCGCTTGTAAAAAATCTCATAAACTGGTGTATTCAATATTAAAAACGGTGCACGAATAAAAACAAGACTCAACGAAAGAAAAAATTGAAGTAAAAACATGTTATTTCTTTGAATGAATTGAACTGTTTGATTGTTTTAATTTGTACGCTGTTTTAACATCGTGAGTGCGAGGATGAGAAATTTTACAATCGAGACTCCCTTCCTAACATTGTAACAATGAGACATCAATAATTTATCTGAGAGAAAATTCACATCAGATGAAAAATATGCTTCAACTTGGATCGTTATCAAAATGTCATCTCATTAAAATATGATTCAATGCATTCGTCTGTTAGTAAATGGAAACTGGTAATTTGAACATCAATCTTACGGCGCAGTCCTTTTAATAATTTAGCAGCTATCC
This sequence comes from Thysanoteuthis rhombus, assembly GCA_963457665.1. NCBI lineage: Eukaryota > Metazoa > Mollusca > Cephalopoda > Oegopsida > Thysanoteuthidae > Thysanoteuthis > Thysanoteuthis major. The sequence goes on from OY735232.1 coordinate 47,617,372, forward strand.
CGATCGTGTATCAATAGGTTCAAACTTGTTATGATAATATGACTGGAAAATTCTTTCATTAGGATAAAAAAAATTGGATAGAAATGAATAGACAAAAGACTTGTCAGGAAGATATCTATTCGACCGCCCACGACGGCGGATTGATGCACGGCCGAGTTTAACATGGGGGCCCACATGCATACTATATACGAGCAATAGCATGAATTGCCCAAAGTTCGCGAACAGAGTCACACAAAAGGACCCCAGACTCTCCCCTTTCGATGCAATGATCAGGTGTAGATTGGGGGCAACAGATCGCTCAAGATAGGACATCATATACATTTTGATGCCCCAGAACGAATTTATGGCTAGTTGAAGGATATGGTCAGGTGAGAAGTTTATGGGGCTATTGTGACAATAGAATTGTGTAACATAGAAGGTGTAGAGTGGCGTAGCGGTTACCGTCAAAGAAAACGGAATAGGCGGAACCGAATTCGAGTTTAAACCAAGACTGCTTACGTTCCTGCGCGCTAGTGCCCTCGGGGAAGACATGAATCGAGTTATCTCTGGCTATGGGTAGATATCCAGACAATTGAGGCCCTTTAGCCCGGTAAGGCAGTCCATTTAGGTGATGGGGCGAGCAACTTTACCCGATGATACGTACTCGTTACTGAAACCACAATGCAGGGCTACGCTTCACAAGAAGTCTATGGGTGGGAGTACTGCACATGGTCTTGCTTGATTATCATTTCAAACTCCGAGGTGGACCCGACGACCACAAACTTTCAGTCCTCTGAAACATTTTCTTTTCAAAAAAGACCTTATTTAATAATAGACTTGGGTTTATTACATAGAAATTTCTATTGGAGTTGCGCTGGAAACATTAATCGTGAGTCATGAGTGAAAATTAAGAGTTTCAAGACATAAAACACTACCACTCCGAGAAAAGCAAGGTCTAATACGTGCATACATATAGCATACATATATACAAAAATGCACACATATATTCAAACTGATACACGCACACACATATATATTTATGTGTGTGTATGTGTGTGTGCGTACGCTGATGAGCCAAAATATTATAACCAATGACATATGGCAAGAATGGCAACTGCTATCTTGTAACAGCTGCTCAAATAAGTCAGGGATATATCAGCAGGTAAGCCAGCCCCAAGTACTTCATTTTGATATATTGAATGCTATACTTATGAGTTTGAAGAGAGATTTCGGTGACTTTGATAATTGTTATGCCCAGAAGTCTAGGTCAGGGCATTTCCGATTCCAAAGCGGCACAGTTTGTTGGTGCTCACGTCCAGTTGTGGTGAATACCTATCGGCAGTTGTCCCAGTAAAGGAAAAAACGATAAGACATCGGGCGTTTAGTCGATGCTAGAAGTGAAAGGAGGCTTTACCGCTGATTATAAATTGATAGAACGGCTACTTAAGCACAAATTAGAGAGAGCTTTAATCAAGGTGAACAAAGAAATGCGAAGCAATATATAGTATATCGACCCTTATTGAATATGTGAGTGCGTAACTAGAAGTCAGTACCCATATTATCCAATGCCCAACGCTGAAAGTTCTTCCAATAAACACGTGACCATAGGAATTCAACCTAGTATCAATGGAAGAAAGTTGCCTGGTCAGATGTTTTTCTTTCTTCTGAATGAGTTGGACAGCGAGCTATGAGTGCATGTTATCCTGGGGAAATGATGGCACCTCGGAGGCGTTGTGGGAAAACAACAAGACGAAGAAAGCAGTGTGATGGTTTAGGCAACGTTTTGCTTGGAAATGATAATTCATATCATTCATTTATTAATTTCGACAATATTACTGAAACCAGGTAGACCCCACCATGGCAAATGTCTCCTATTATAGCAATGGAATTTTTCATCAGGACAATGTATCCTACCACACTGCACGAGTTGTATGAAAAGTGTTTCAAAAAGATGAAGTAGATTTCACTTTGTTATCCTGGCCACCAAATTCTCCTTGAAAAACTGCTATATATATTGTTCCGGCTTATCAGTGTATTAACCACTCTATTCCAATATGTATTCCTTAGTATCGATTGGTGAACAGTATTTGAGGAGCGTTGGGTTGTTTTCTCTTAAGGAAACAATACGTACAAACGACAAGGAAGTTTTTTTTTTTTTACACATGGAAAGCGATTTTGACAGGATCAAATTCTAGTTACTTACCATCCTAGTGTGATTCTCCGCCTGATTTCTTTCTCTTTTATGGATTTCATAGAGATTTGCTGTCTTAAGTAGATGTAGTGGTCTACTTTCCCCAGTTTTGCATCTCAGATTTTGACATTTATGTTCTTATTCTCGATATGGTTGTTGCACATGACTTTTGTTTCACTGAAGTTCATGTGCAGGCTAACTCTCTTGCTTTCTTTGTTTACTTCATCTAGCATTAGTTGAAGGTCGTATAGGTTCTCTACAAAAAGGACGATGTCGTCTGAAAATCTGAGGTTGCTCAGTTATTCACCGTCTATTTTGATTCCTCAATTTTCCTGGTCCATGTTCCGGAAGATCATCTCGAGGTAGGCTGTGAAAAGTTTTGTGAGCTGGTATTGCCCTGTCTTACTTCTTCTTGAAGTTGAAAGGGTTCAGAGTCTTGATGTAGCCTGATAAAGGAGTTGCTGTGATTGTATAATATGTTGCAGTACTCTGACGTACACAAGATCAACACCTTGTAGAGTGATAGCCTTCATGACCATGGGAATTTCTACCGAGTCAAATGCCTTCTTGAAGTCTGTAAATGCTACCGCAAGTCGCATTATATGTTCTGTTGCTTTCTCTTTCAGCTGGTTTATTGAATGAAGATGGCCCATGGTCGAGTGACTACTTCTAAATCTAGCTTGTTCCCATAGTTGGTTTCCATCTAGTGTTTTTGTGATCCAGTTGGTGATGATTTTTGTGAAAGGTTTATAGATGGAGTTTAGTAGGCTTATAGGCCTGTATATGTTGTTGTCTTTGGGGTTTCCTTTTTATGTAGAAGCATTATGATGGCTGTGTTCTATTCTTCTGGGATTCTAATCTGTCTTAGACACAAGTTGAACAGATTAGCTAACTTTTTGTAGACGATCTTACCAGATTTTTTGAGTTAATCGATGGTGATATTATCTGGTCCAGGTGCCTTTCCGTTTGTTTTTTTTGTTTTTTTTTTATTGTTTGTTTGTTTGATAGCTTGTTTTACCTTCCATGGTGTAAATTCTGGGAGGTCCTCGAACTGATTGACAGCGTCTTACCCATCTTGGTCTTTGCTTAGTTGTCCATGTCTTGAAAAGTAGAGTTCTTTGTTGAATTCTAGGGTGCGTTCGACCATTCTGTCTCCATCTGTTGTTGTGTCTCCGTTTTCTTCGAGTATGCTAGTTGTTTGTTTTTGTCCGATACTGAGAGCTTTATTTATTGCTCTGAAGCCTCGCTGTTTTTCGTGAATTTTTTTGATGATTGCTGTCATATACCTTCTTTTGTCTTCTCTCAGTTTCTTTTTTATTGTTTCCTTTAGTTCGGCCTCCTCTATTTTCCCTTGTTGGTGGGGGTTTGAGGTTTCTGCGCTTTTCAATGAGTTTCCTGGTCTTGTCGGAGATTTTACTGAGGGTCTGTGAGTTTCTTTGTTTAAACATATAGTCAGATTTGATAAGAGAGGTTGTTATTTTGCTGTGGAGTTCGTTGGTATTGGTGTCGTTTTCATCGGTAAGGATTTTAAATCTGTTTTTCAATTCTAGCTTGAAGGGTTGTGTGAGTTCATTTGGTACGATCAGTGGTTGCAGTTTGGTGTGGAACAATCTTCTGCGTTCTTTATTGGTGTTTACTTGCATCTTACACCTTAGCATTCTACGGTCGCCTCCTATGTTTACAAGGTCCTCACCTCTCTCATTCTGTCTTTTGCATCTGAATTCTCCTACGCAGCGTTCGTTTCCTTGTCCTACTTGTGCATTGAAATCTCCCATGATGATGTTGAAGTATTTTTTGTATCTTGTAGGGAGTTCAAGTCATCATAGAAGTTGTTTACTTCTTCTTTGGTTGATTGCGAAGTGTGAGCGTAGACTTGGATGACATTTGGCTTGTAGCTCTTTGAGAGTTGTATGGCAACGCTGGCTATGAGGTCAGAGATAGCTTTGAAGGCTACCACGTTGTCTTTTAAGTCTTTATTGATGAGAAAACCTACTCCACTCTGTTTAACTTTCTCTCCTCCGTCGCTGTAGAGAAGATGTTTGCTTTTCAATTCTATTAGGTCTTCTCCTGGTTTTCTCATTTAGTTAACGCCGATGATGTCCCATTTGATGTTCTTGATTTCGTTCTCTAGATGGGTTAGGTGAGAGTCTGTTGAGAGTGTTCTGGCGTTGTAAGTGCTGATGTATAACGTTTTTCTCTTGATGAGGGTTTTTGGGTTTGGGTTTTGTTTGGATGGTCGCTGTTGGGGCACATCACTCCCACCCAAGGTATGTGATGCAGCTGGGCGTTTTGGTACCGATGACCCAGCAAGAACGGGCGTTTCCCTGGTGTAGTGTTTGGGTAGTCGCTGTTGGATCACATCAAACCCACCCAAAGCGAGTGATGTGGCTAGTCCTTTTGGGACCGAAGTACCAGTAGGAACGGCCGGTATAAGATTCTTTGCGCAGATTATGGGGCGTATTGGGCAATGCCCTGACACTCTGGCCCATAACGTGTAGGGGGATATGGTGGAATGGTCACTGCTGGTGACATTGGGAGAAACTTTCAAGAACCAACGGCTCTTAGCACCCATTCTATTTGCTCTTGGTGAGTAGCAAACAGGCCTGGATGTACGTAACGCTGCAGAGGGAAGAAACGGATTAAGAGTGTGAGTTTGGGAGGTTTATTGTTTTATTTTTATTTTACTCTATCTTATTTATTTATTCAATCGTTTATCTATTTTGTTTTGTTCCATTTCATCTCAAACTTAGCCTACTTGCGTCTGCAACTGGGGCCTAGCTTCGTGTTGGTGGATTACCAACAAGACCAATGGATTCATACCTTGGAGCATACCTCTCCCTTATATATCAAGTTCTCAACTTAGTTAAAGTCCACAGACGTTGAAATTTAAAAACAGAGTTGAACAGATGAGCTAAGTAAATGAATAAATGAATAAATAAATGAAAATACAGCAAATTCAATTGTACTCATCCGGTTCTTGCAGAAGTATCGGGATTTTGAGGACTTCTTCTAGCAGTTGAAAAGGTTTGAATTTTTTATCTTTCTTTCTTTGCTAAATAGTTCATGTCCGTTCATGTCCGTCTCCCGGCAAGAATTTACTACTAGGATGTGTCTGTCTTGAATCTAATCTAACCACAGGAGCATAGCTTTAGACAATGCAGAAAATGTAAAATTTCTTCCACTCATCACCAAAACAACATCCAACATCTAAACTGATATCAACACAAACGAAAGGAAAGCTATTCAAACATTATCTGCAGATGACTCAAAACTAGCGCGTAAGGGGGGGGGGGGGGGCACAGTGATTAAAATAGACAAAGCCCACTATAAATCGATCTCAGAAAATAATTCTCTTTGATACAAGCTAGATACGAGCTTAGATACAATATTGTATATGTACATATACATATATACAAAACTATACATACATATCTATACATATATATACATATACATGTATATACATACATGTATACACATATATATTCATACACATATACATATATACATATGATATGCATGAACTTGCATATACATTCATATATACATATATATATATATATACATTCATATATATACATACGTTTATACGTACATACATAGATATACAATCACAAATATACGTATATATATATATGTATATACATTCACAAATGCACATATACGTATTTATACATGCATATATACATGTTTATTTATATACATACATATGCATATATACATTCATATATATATATATATATACATACATATATACATATATATATGTGTGTGTGTGTGTATGTGTGTGTGTGTGTGTGTGTGTGTGTGTGAGTGTTTACACCTACCTCATCATGTAATCTACCCTCAACTCCTCACACAAATCTAATTTTAAACCACTATCCTACAACCCTGAGATCTTATAGCCTATCCAAGACCTACTGCTGTTACTTTTATATCCTGCAACACACCAACATAGACTTCACAACAGACAGGACAAATCCCCACACATCATGTTGACACTAGAGGTATCTTCCTCCTTAATTTCAATTTTGCTTTTAAAGCAAAACATTTGATGTTAAATTTATTTTCCAAGAAGACTTGTAACCATTGAATGGTACACACATACACAATACGCTACAAAAGATGGGGATACCTCCCGAAACAGGTATAGCATTACATTTAATTCATTTATGGATTAATCATTTAAGAAGCAGAGTCTCCATATACTATTGCTCAACAGTCAGTCTCATTCCCTTTTGTTCAAATATATATTATGATATTTCTATTTTCTAAAAAGAATATTTCTATGTAGGGATATGTAAAAACGTTTTTTTTTTTTTTAACAATCTAAAGATATCATCACTTCAGGGTATCAGTATTTCATGCAAAAATTATCAATGTCTCCATTTATTTTGTTCTTTCAAAGTTCATATGGTTTTTTCAGCCTTCGCAATAAACACACAAACGTAAAAATCTGATCATTATTTTGGAGATTATTAATTTGCAAATTGGACTGGATATTGCTTTACACTTCAAGCTGAAACATTTTAACGGTACTGCGCAAAGAAAAGTCTCGCATTGACAGGCTGTTTTTGCTGTGCTACCGTAACAAACAAGGATCGGATCATTATAATATAGATTTTTTTTGTTGAATTAATAATTAATTAAATGCAACTCATTGCAGTCAGTTATGAAATTACTGTAGCGTTAGAATTTGAAGTGAAAAAAATTTTCCATCAAGGAATAGATATGGTCAGAGTAAATTCTGTTTGTGACATCACTGGCGTTTACAATTGGAAGATATATAAAATCGAGTAAATTAAAAGTATCTAGATTCTAGATAATGTAGATGTTATTAATCAACCCGATAGAATATAGGTAAAAAAAGTTGGGTTTTTTTTTTTCAAAAAATAAAAAAATTAAAACATTCCTTTGGAAGGGGGTCTTGTGGAGTACTGATACCAATTTTCAAATCTGTAGACAAACAGTATGGTTAGGAGCCCCCCCCACACACACACACACACAAGATTTTTTTTCAAAAAAAGGATAGAACTCTTCATCATCTTTGGTCGCTACAGTTGTTCAATAAGACGATTGGTATACTATCAACGAATGTCCTCTAATTCTTCGCTTCCCCCGATGCTTCAAGGTCAGACAACTTTAATTTACAAGCTGAAATAAAAATTGTTATTGTGGGTGCTTCGTCAGAGGGTAATGGATTACGAGCTACATATAATTGAGTAGTTATATGACTGAGTGTCCCATACTTGTGGTCTTCCATTGAGTAAAATAAATACCCAAGGCACACTAATCGGCTTACTATCGGTGGCTTACAAGTGCAGCATCCTTTCACGCTAGCAACCTTAGACATCGTCAAATTTATGACATAAAACGTGGCATGGAGACATTCCACCCTTGGGCCTTAACGGTGAGGACCTTCCTTCTCAGCTTCTCTGGAATATCACCAATTACGACACCCATCTGAAGAAGGTTGTAGGGTACAAAGGCTGGAAAGTTGTGTTTAAAAGATGTACTGAGACGAGAGCGACCGCCCAAAAACACTGAAAAAAAAGATAATTCCTCATTTAAAAATCAGACGGAAAATAGAGGGCTTTCTAAGTGGAAGATTTTGCTCTGGTTTAATATTAGTTTTATTTTCTGTGTTTACCAATAGCAACGAACATCACCGACTTGGTGCCTGGGGTGGAACTATATGCCTTTTACCCAAAGTTCTAATCATCAAGATATTACAAGTATGTTTTTCTTAGAAAATAATAAAAATAGCAAAATTGGATGACCTTCCTCTCGTGGATTCAGTCGGGAAATTTTTATCCACGCTACAAAGATCCACCAATGGGAGAGATGTATTGATCCAGTACGACGTGGATTTACCATTTTAGGATGCCTCTCCTGATCCAGTCGCAAAATATCAATAGGGTTTTGCGGAAAAGGGAAGGGGTGACCGGGGAGATAACAGCTCGGAGAATGGAGTTCCAACACCAACTGAGACAGATTGTGTTCAACCAACACCCAGCCATGGATAAAATAACGCAGGGTGAAATGAGTGACATCACTCCAAGTCTATTTCATAAATTGAACAGACCGAATAAGTAGTAACGTGATATGTAGTCTGAATGGGGACATCTGAAGCCGTAGCTAAAGTAAGGGCACTTACGTAAAGGTCTCTTCTTAATTCCCTTTTCCACTTAGCAGTGAGAAACATTCTCAAGCAAGATGTACAATATTTAAGAACGAGCAGAAAAAAAAAGAGACGAACAGTTTAGTTGCTTGGTAACAAATATGTATATTCTCAAAGTGCAGCGAAATTAATAACACATGAACAAAAAGTTATACATTCTTTTTAGTTTCGTCGTTGACATTTTTATGACTAAAAATCGTAAAATGATTCTTAACATACATGCTTACTGTCTTCTGCAAAATTAAGTTAAGCTTAGTAAATACTGGTATCCCCCGCTTTACGAGGTGGAGCTGAGATAAAAAAGGAAAATAATTTCAATGAGTTGCCCCTGTTACATTGCACCCGATACACCGCAGAAAAACACAAAAGCATCTCCCTAAGTACTTTGATGTTGAAGAATTTATGATTGATATATATTTTCACTTTGACTATTCTTCAAAACGAAAAAAAATTCAACGGGTTTTTTTCATTATGTCATCAAGATTATTGTAAAATGATTGAATTTCATTCTTTTTGCTGCGTAGGCCTCCCAACTTGCGCTGAAAGAACTTCGAAGTTATAACCTACCTTTAAAAAGCTACTTTCTATCTCAGAACTCTGTGTTAGAAGATGGCGAAAAAAGTTAACCTGCTTAAATAGACTGATGACGTAATTCTCCAACCAGGGGCCGGAAGTGTATACAAGATTCCGTCGTGGGGCGTTATCAGAGCTTATCAATTTTAATTCATTACTGCGACGAAACTCCAGTCCTCATTTATTTTAATTCACTCATGAATTAAAATTGATCAATGTTGTTAACCAATTAGTTTGTTCTCATTTTCGTATTTCGTTAACAATCCAACTAACATTGATGTTGTGCTTAAGCAGTGAACACTCTACTTACCAGGATTTATCATCTTACATCAATTCTGGTAATTTAAATTGGGGGGGGGGGCTAATATAATTTGCAACTTTAAAAAGATATGAGAATCATAGTTGAAGATCCAGGTCACCACATACCTACAGATAAATTATTTCTTGGATGTCATGCAAAATCGCAAGAGAATAAATTATTGGATGATGGCAGTCTTTCTGAGACCGAGTATGGAACATTTTTTGCAAATTGACTTCTATAAAACTCTTTTTTATTATGCCCGTTAATTTCACTTTGGATAATGAACTGCTTAAATATATTGGAGTTTTTAACTTCCTTAGTCAAAAATGTTCATTTCAGAATATTCAATTTTGATAAAAATAAAAAAAAGTATTTTGCAAATCCCTCTCCATACATTCAGTCACATTACAAGATCTTACAAAATTAATTTTATCTGAAGCCATCACTAGAATAGTAGATTATAAAATATATTGAACTGGTAACTTGTGGTACTACTTGTATATGATGGATATCGTGAAACATGTAAAAGAATACATGAGAATCTGTTCAATTTAGCTAAAGTAGTGATATCATCAATCGTCCATAGCAACACAGGAAGAATCTTCATTCTCTAGAGTCAGAAAACATTTGACCTCACAAACGGTATGTCTCCTACTTCATGGGATATTGTGTAGTATCCTATCTTTTTCAACTAAGCAGACTACGAGTCCAACCCCCATAAGGTTTCAGAGCAAGAAAAGAAGGCCCATAAGAGCATAACTAATCACATCCATCATCTTCAAATAGTTAAGCGCAGGCTTTGTCATAACAGACTAATTGCTTATTTGGAAGTTGTTGTGTATTGAACTAGCATTTGCATTAAGATATAATTAAGTTTTTTTAGAAAATACTTTCCTGTGTTTTTTTTTTTTTATCTCTTGTTCTTGTTGAGTTGTATTAAACTACTACGTTGACTGAGGAGAACGTATTGTTGATGTTTTGTTAAAAACATATTTTCATGGTAGGAATTTCTATTTTCCTCATTAATGACATGGATCCCCCGAGACCCCATGCGCAACTGAGGCCGGCAGAATACTAGATGAAGAGACGAGCTTGACAAATTCAGACAGTACTGGCTCCGCGACACCCATGATAGAGAAGTGTGGCGAATCCCAAGGAAGGTCTATGTCCAACGGCGGACGTTGAAAGAAAGAAAGAAGATGATGATGAAGATTATTATCATCATAAATTTCATTTTTATTTTTTTTATTTTAATTATGTTCAGACTGATTTTCTACACAACTGGCTTCCAGAATTGAAGATTTTCTTCGTCCCTACCATTTCTTCGGAAATCTCCCTCTGAGGTATCAGGATTCCTTATTCAAGAAAGCCTAAGAGAAGTTGTTAGGGTGTCACGCTTACCGTAAATCTGACAGGCATAGGAAATGCATACTTTGGTGGTCTGGGAACAATCAGAGATTTTCCCAAATAACTTAATGGTTATTATTTTTCATAGATAAATGGATGAAGTTATACCCAGTGCCGGATTAAAACAAAAGCATTTGTAAATCCTGAATCAATGTATAAGTACTCTACATTATCTATTAAAAAGGTTCAATTAATAAACTATATATATATATGGTACATTTTAATACACACTCACACAGCACACACCACTGATGATGGGAAGAATCCCGAAACATGTATGGACTATTGACAAATAAGGATTAATAAACCTTACCACCAAAAACTTCACTCCCGAGTCTGTCTCACTCTCTAAAGTACACATTAAATATATATATATATATATATATATATATATATATATATATATATATTATATATATATATACACACATATATGTTAGGTTTGTGAAAGTAAATCAAATTTCTTTTAACTGTTTTTCTTGTGAAAATATTACTAGGAGTCTCACAGTAACAGTAACATACCAAATCTCAATTTGGTACTGGTTGTAACTATACTTCTGTGTGCTCGTACTTCCATTTGATTGTTTATTTCTGATAATTCGCTTCTATTCCTGGATATGGACATAAATTTTATTCACTATCCTCGTATATGTATGCATCTAATAACATCACTCTCGTTCTGAGGGACCATACAAATGTTTATTGAATTACACATGGTCAAATGCAGAGGTTTAAACCAACATAAAGCAGGATAAGATTGATATATATATATATATATATATTTTTTAAAGTTCGATTGAAAACAAGTAAGTGGCACATTTCAGGTATAAAGCCTGAGATTAGAGCTCAACGTCAAACAGAAGTTCTGATAAATCGGGGCTCATCGCCAAAAATCTACACATGAAAAGAACTGGTTAAGAAAATCGTAGCAGGGAGTTGGCGGCAAAGTTCCAGATGGAAAATATCCCCCCCCCCTCAAAAGATAGAGAGGTGGGAACATCCAAACCGAGACGCAGGGAAGGTATGGGTTGGGGTGTGGAAGGGGTTGTGGGTTGAGACTGTCTCCATTAGCTGTGAGTGCAAGACGGAAATACGTATAAGCCTGCTTGCAAAAAATAATGGTTGGGGCTATTAGAATTATTACCCCCCTCCCCGCACCTGACTGCATTAACGATTAGCTTCCGATAAAAGTAAGCAAGGCTGGTGATAGGCCCAGGCCAGATGGGAAATGTAGGTCCCAGTTCTAAATGTTTATTAAATATTTTTGCAATCTGTGCTTAGTACGTGTGAAACAATTAATTTTCCGGACTGTTCAAGGTCTCACATTTTAATGTTTTCCTGCTTAAACCTAGTTAAATCAACTTGCACAGTAATACCTAAACTGTAATACATCTAAACCCACACTATTCAAAGTATTACCCTATTGTATCATTTAACAAACTACTCTGAGTGATAGTATTCATATAGTCAAAGCCAAGTTTTGTGAAATTTAATTGAACGATACATATCATGAATTTGAAACACAGGTTGGTTTCAGTTACTTACACTTAAGTACTAGCAGGGATACCCGGCGTTGCCGAGGGAAATTACTTAGAATATAACTGAACTGGAAAATATGTTTTTTATATATTTCTTCTCACACAACAAAACTGATGAAAAACGATTTACACTATGTATACAGGAAAAAGTAGCTGTAACAGAAGAAATTCTTGAGCGCAAAAAGAACAAATGATGTAGCTTAGTTTGATAGGGTTTCTGGATACACTACATAAATGTATCTCCCATTGAATACCAGGATTCAACCCTCAATCAACCAATATACAGCTGTCCATGGGTAAAGCATGGAGAACTCAGGTAAATGACAGTGATCTTGTGAGATTGTCCATGTACCTGGTTACAATTTCCAGATATGATCGCATGTGACCTAGAGTCACCTCCAGCATTGACTTCATAATGCCTATGGCTTTCGCTGCGCAAAGATGTGCCCTGAGCAAAATTTCTATTTCCAAGAAGCTAAATTGTGGCCAATGACTTCGCTTGAAATGATAAAAAAATGACACACGGTGACCTAAAATAAACCCGAGGTGAAAATCAATTTTCTAAGAATTTTGGCTATGAAAGAATCTATCACTATGTCAAATCTCAGTTTGAGAGGTGCAGAATTGTGGCAAAACAACTTTGATTATTGACTAGAATTGACAAAAAATGACATCGGGTGACCTCAAATGAATTATGAGGTCATTATCGCATTGCCTTCTATCTTCGCCAAGAAAAGATTTTTACCCCTATGCAAATTTCACTTACAAATGAATTATTGCAAAAAACTGAAAATTAAGTAAAAAAAGACCGGTATTTTCCTCTTGTGACCAAGAATGCCCTCCAAAGTCAACATCTCTAAGCCTGTTATCTTTGGTGCGAGATGTGCACATATGCTTAAAAAAAAACCGGAAAAAAATTTCAGTTTCATAAATTGTGGCTCAAAACTTGGAAAAATGTTTTGAAATGACCAGAAATGATCTTTGGTGACCTTGAATCATCTCTGAGGTCAACTTTACATAGACTATGTTTTTAGCTGACATCTTTTCAGTCTCCATGCAGGATATTAAGTCGATAGGCCATGTAGTTTTTGCAGAAAAGAGACACAAACAAAAGGCTCAAATATAAGAATATTTTCTGTATTAATCATTTATGCAGTCTTTGAAATATTAATATTTTGTACTAAAGATTTACAATATCAATATTCTTTACTGGAGGGTCTGCCATCTCAAAATTATCCAATACTACCGAGCCCATTCCAAGCCACACATACATTGACTAATCGTGGATGGCATAGCTCGGGGACAAAGGCATTGATTGCTTCGTTTATTAAGACGTCTGGACGTAAAGATCACTATTCTTTCCTCTTGGAGAACAAGCCACGATCTTCCACAGTCGCTTTGCAGCATTCTTCAGATTACTGTAATACCTCATTTAGAGCTACCTTGTCTAGCGCTGCTTCGTTATAGCACACTTTTCAAATATTTTTCGTATTTAACTTCGTGATGTTAAATTTCCGAATATATTATCATTACTATTATCATTATTATTATTATTTACAATTGCACACCAGTTGCCTGGTGGTTACTGCTGGAGATCGAGTGACAGCAAGTCTCCTCTCAAGTTTCCAGCCCTTCTCTCCTCGTTCCCATAGGCCACAGTAATACTGTGGTTCACAGTTTCACACCAGTTACCCCGTGGTTATTGCTGACGGCTGAGTGACAATAAGTCTCCTCAGGTCTCCAGCCAACATATTTTCTCTCCCTGACCTATCGTGCCAGTGCTGTGGTTCACATTTCCACTTTCATTTCCTTTCCTCTGTTAGGCTACTGCTAACAATTGGTGTTGCAGTCTTTATTATTATTATTATTATTATTATCATCGCGTTTGCACTGTGTAAAGCAAATCTGTACGTTTGTCTAGCATCGTCCTCCACATTTTGCCTTATCTCTTAAGTTATCCCATGTTTGTACTCCCAGATACCAAATAAAGGCCCATCCACATATGTAGGCTGCCTTTTTTGCTTTTTTTCCGTCTAAATGAACTGCACAAAGAAAGCAAAAAAGTCAGTCTACACATCAACTTCATTAAAACAAAAGTCATGTGCAACAATCACATCGAGAATAAGGACATAACCGTTGAAATCGAAGATGCAAAACTGTGAAAAGTAGACCACATCTACCTAGGACAATGAATCTCCATGAGACCCTCTAAAGAAGATGAAGAATCACTCTAGGATGGCAGCTTCTCCCTTTGCCATTGATTACCCTTCCACAGAATTCCATTGAAATTCATTGAGAACTTCTGGAGATATCATGTGGACAAACAAAACATTTGGCCCTATTTTGCAGCTGATGGCAGTTAGCTAGACAGGGGAGGAAATACATAAGACTTGTCAATTTTTATAATTTATTAATACATAAATGATTGTCGTTTTTGCTGTTTCCTATATTAGTCTTCTCATATATAGGATTCATTGGCTTCAGTCTTTCTGGCAACAACCAGCAGACAATCATGAAAGACAACAAAAGTCCCACAGCACAACCAAACATAAATTAGTATAAAGAAGAAAACGACATGAAACACTTCATAAAGAGGTTAAAGTGTTACCTGTAAAACCCAACAATCTCCAGAGTCTCAGGTACACAACTGGATTCCGCCCTTCCCATCCTGTTTCCTATGCTGGAGTTTAGAAATAGCAGTTTGCATGGATCTTATTAATGACATACTCAAAGAAAGAGAGAAAGAGTAAGAAGTAAAAGCAACAGAGAAAGAGAAGACAATGTGATCAGTACTCAATAGAGAGGCAAAAATTGACAGGCAGACAAACTGGGGGCTGCAAACGACAGATGGGATGAGGGTGATACATTTTCTTAACGCAATAGATAAAATGGAGGTGCGGGTGGTCTAACAATCAGTATAGAAAATGGAATCAACGAAAGTTCAAACTCCATCTGTCACTGTTGGTGTGCGCTTCACATTTATACCCTTGGAAAGGTATCAATCTATTTCTTCTTCCAGCTATCAGTGGAATAGCAGGACAGACAGGCCCTTCAGCCTCAGTTGGCAAACAGTCTAAGAGATAGATAGCTCTGAAATTCAAACTAGCATCTTGAGAGATGGACAGATTAGAGAATTTGTTCCCGAAATGTACCGTAAAGGATCATCAGGTCAAGCTGAAAATGGATTTTGATAAATTGCTCAAGTAAAATAAAGGAGAACCTGCCAATACCAATATTTTGTAGTCATGTGAAAAAATTCCATCAAAGAATAAATATGGTCAGAATAAATTTTATTTATGACATCACTAGATGTTTTTCCGGTGGAAAATGCGAGAGAAGAAAAAACACCTAGATCCTGGCGAAAATTTTTAAAAAAAGAAAAAATTTTTTTAGGAGGGGTCCGCTGAAGTACTGCCAATTTTCAAGTCTCTTGACAAAAGTGTATGTCCAAATACATACACCAATAAAAAAGGGTAGAACCCTCCAAGACCTTAGGTGGCTATGGTTATTTGATAAAAACAGATGGACAAAGTAACACAACCATCATCTCTGTGTCCCCATGACATCTCGAATACAAGAGAAAATCTTTTTTTTAAATTCAGGAATTAATGCAGTAACGTTCAAGATAGTGTTTTTGAAAAAGAAAAGACAGATAAATCAGTACCCAAGAGAAAGCCAACAATCAATAGGGGGCTTTAGAAGAAAAATGAAGAGTGACAGACCTGAGAGAGGAGTTGGGTGCCATATAGGAGGAGGGTGTAAGGGTAGTACACTTTCTTCATGCAATAAATGCAGTAGTATTTGAAATGATGATCACCATCAGTGAGTTGCACTGCCAAATGTCATCTTGACGACTTTCAGGTCCAATCTTTAAAATATATTTCCTTTCTTTCATTCACAATGCATAGAAATTGCCTGATAATGTTTGGGTTGTTGAGAGATTTACAAGTTAAAGACTTTTAGGTAGATTAAGGAAACAATCCAGAGGCAGTCACATGAATTGGATTTTCCTGGAAAGATGGTTACCAAAATATACAGTGAGTGACAGAAATGAGATTTGGGAATTGAGTACATGGTAAAGCTGGGTTATGGGAATATTTCTATTCATCATCATCATCATCAGTCTTTTAGCGTTTGTCGTTAGACATAGACCTTCCCCAGGATTTGCCACACTTCTCTATCATGGACGTCACGGAGCCAGTATTTCCTGAACTTGTCTAGCTCGTCTCTCCATCTAACATTTTGCCGGCCTCGGTTGCGCATGTGGTCTCGGGGAATCCATGTTGTGAGTCGTGATGTCCATCGATTGTCTGCCATTCTTGCAACATGGCCAGCCCACCGCCATTTGAGATTTTTATGGATTCTATGATGTCTCTAACTCTTGTCTTTTCCCGAATGTACTGTGCTGTTTTGTGGTCTCTCCATGTGAGGCCCAGCATTATTCTTTCATGTGCATGTTGCATGGTTCTCAGCTTACAGGTCTGTCTCTTGGTTAAATTCCATCTTTCAGCTCCATAAGTGACTATTTGGAGGATGCATTGGTTATACACTCTTTTCTTTAGGATTAATGGGATCTTATTATTTTTGAAGGTTGAGCTAGCTCTGCCAAAGGCTTGCCATCCTAGTGTGATTCTTTGCTTGATCTCTTCTTCCTTTTAGGGTCTCATGGAGATTCGTTGCCCTAGGAAGATGTAGTGGTCTACTTTCTCAAGTTCTGTGTCCTTTTGTCCAAACAAGGACTACAAAACAATGAGCAAGATACGCAAGACACGAGCAATCAACTCGAGGACTTCCCAAAAGTAACCCCGTGGGAGGTGAAAGAAGCCATTAAACAGACGAAGAAAGGAACTGCCCCTGGACCAGACAACATCACCATCCACCTACTCCGAAAAGCAGGTAAAATCATCACTAGGAAACTGGCCGTCCTCTTCAACTTGTGATATTTCTATTAGTAGACATTAAATATACAAAAAAAACCCCTGGAATTCAAGAAGTAAGCATATGCCGTATACTTACCCCCCACCCCAACCCCTTTTCCACCACAGCCCGTAAACTCCAGCATACTTGGCATTTCTGTATTTCAGTTCCATGGCACAGGGACAGGAGACAATTGGGAATTCAGGTGTTTCAACATTCAAAATTCAGCATCTTTGAAAGCACAGCAAAGAAATTGGTTTCAGGTGCAAGATATTCTTTGAATCAGGATTGGAAAGAAACACAAATATAAATTTACAGTCTAGTAAGTAAAAACAGGAAACATTAATCTTTGATGAAACACTTTAATCTGATTTATTTTATGATATATTAAAACATAAAAACACAAATATCCTTGAGAAAAATAGTACACCCTTCAAGATGTGGCATAACCCAAACCAGTCTGGCATAACTGATAGAGCCATCTTTCTATAAATTCACCTTGACAGAAAAGCTCCCTAGGGAGGTCATGGTCAAAAAAAGGTTGAGAATCACTGATCTGAACAATAATAATTTTTCATACTGCAACAGAAAATTCTTGGGACTGTTGGCTTGTTGCAGGTTGATCTTGGGGAAAATTAGGAATAGAAGTGCTACAAGAATTTGTGGCTGAGCCAGAAGGCAGATTATCCTGTTGTACCAGCTGCGGTTGTTCAATTTGGATATCTTGCAGCACAGACTCATGGTGTGATAACTCCGGTGAAACTCGAGTACCAAATTGTGTATCACTTTGCAAGAGCATTCGCAGAAGCCTCTCGGCTTCTTGATGCTGATTATTGAGCTCTTCAATTTGAGAAAGCATAAACGAGCGACTCATTTCCTCATTTCTAGGATCAGAATTGGGGTCATTACTAAAATCCTCTGTTGGCTCAGAACGAAATTGAACACTTTCAGCATTATCTGATTGACAGACACTGGTTCCTTGTGTGTTGGAATTCAGACCAGATGCTGAAAGGCTTTGAGACTTCCCGAGAAGTACGGGTTTTGGAATGACAATACTGGTTACATTTTTTTGCTTGGGAATAGTATGGAGTGTTGACGTTTGAATGGAGGGTATATTTTGAGAATCAGCAGGCTCGCAAACGTGGGAGGGAGCACTCAGGGCAAGGTCTTCAATGCCAATCAATGACTGCTGTCGTCCTGAAAGAGAGATTAAGGTAGAAAGAGATTTTAGCAGACACACATGAATATAGAATATGGATAGGCTGAATCTGGCTTTCTAAAGGATCATGACTAGACCAGAGCAAATATCAAGATGCTATGCTATCTTTTTATGCATTAAAGATTTTTTCTGATATCTTTAATGGATTAAAAAGATGTTGCTATTGAAATGGACTGCAACTAAATTTGATTTTCTTTTTTTATTACTAATTAACATTCTCGGCTTGAGCAAACGATTTTCTAGCATACATTATTCATTTTTTTGAGGCAAAATATACTTATATGTATTCAAATGGATAACTCCCATATTCCAAATTTTTTTATGTCACTATTAATGTCACTATCAATATGGGATCCAGCCAAAAGAGGCAGAAAGGTTGCTGACCCCTGATATAGAAAAAAAGCATCCTTTAGAATTAAACACATCTATAACCCTCATATGATTAAATATAAGCAGATTCAAACGGAAATATAATGTGAATACTTCTTGTTTTGTTTTTATTTTTTTTAACAAATTACAATACGGGTCTGGTTAGTCACTAAATAAATGACCAATGTATTTTGGCAGCATGTCATGTTAGGGTTGATAGGTTGAAATATTCGAAAAGGGGTTGATCAAAGAATAAGTTACTTAAGCTGTGAGCAATGCAAATTCTAAATCTTTAAAAAAGTGAAGAAACAATTTAGCATAAACTCATATTGCAAATTGAACTCCCCAACAACACAAAAAGACCTATTATGGGGAAGAATTTTTTTCAAAAATAAAGAAAAAAAAGTTTTTCTAAACATAATAGTGTTTACATTTTCAGCCATCTAGCTCCGTTGTTGTGGCCTGTACACGTGATATATACATAGCCAGCCAGTCTGACTAACTTAATAAACTTATGTTGATAGTTTCAATGACATTTTTTGTCGACGATTTCTCAAGTCATACAGAATTGATAATTTTCCTTTGGCAAATGGACAAATTTTCTGCATTTTGGTTGTTTTTCATACAACGTTTCGGCCGTTGTACTCTACGGCCTTCATCAGGTATCATCTGGATACGTAGCATAGTGGTTACAGAATCAGACAAATTTACTGCAAGTAATCTGATGGTTCTAGGTTCAATCCCAGTGTGAGACAATAATAATACTACTAATGCTAAGAGGGGAGTGCGGTCAATATACCCCCGTCAGTTAAATAAAGGGTTTGGTTCGTTACTTTCCTACACCTACCAGATGATACCTAATGAAGGCTGTAGAGTACAACGGCCGAAATGTTGTATGAAAAACAACCAAGATGAGGATAGTCCGAATAATAATAGAAATGATAATACCTCATCTGAAAAATTCAGAGATATACCAAATTTTCTGCACTTGAAATAAACTGAAATATTATTACATTTTTTTTTCAATTATCAAATACTAGGTTATTACATAAAATTCTCCAGGTTTATTGGTCACAAATCCAACAGAAGCACAAATTATGGCTTCCCTATTATTGAACTATTTATTATGGATATAAAGTTGAAAATGCTTGAAAAGATAGTAATCTGGAGGAAAAATGTTAGATGAATATGGAGGATGCTGCAACACTACATATTCAGCTGAGATGGCACTCATTCTTCTAACTATTCTTATTGCTTTGAAATCACATATGGTTGCAGTTGAAGTGCTAAGGTCTCCAGAAAATACTCACTCCTTTACTCATGGGTTGTTGGCCACTGTAGTCAATAATTCTACATCACTGAGAACAGGTTTGGGCTTCCAATGACATTTATTATTGGTATCCATATTTCAAAATCTAAACCTATTGAACCAATGCCAATCAGTTTGCACTGTTATGTTCACTAATAAGTATTCTGTCCTAATCTGAAATTGTACCTGAAAATTATTCTAACTTCTTGGGTAGATACCATTGTTCAAAAACCTATAAAAAGAGAGAATTATACTTCTATCAACATTGAATCTACAAAAAAACGTAATCTACTCTCTTAGGATTTTATGATATAACAAAATGTGTAGCAAATAGATTCTGTTTCAAACATTGAAGGAATATGAAAGTTTTGTGCTCAAACATACATGATTCATAGTTACCTGGCCTAGGATTCATTCAGTGGCCTCAAAAAGGTAAAGTATGCCTAGCTCCAGGAGATCACTTGTCCTGGGGCAGTACCTCTCCATTGCACTAAGAGAAGGTGGCTGATGCCTTCAGGACACAAATTTTGTTTATGCACACAGGTTTGCATATGAGCTGAAACTTTGAACTCAATATTATGTCACATTCTATCCTTTATGGAGGGGAATGAATACATACCAGTTCCATTTTGGGTGAATATCCGAGTCTTCTGCACTGGGGGTGACAGCTGGAAGGCAGGTTGAAAAACTGGCAAGAATGGTTCAGTTTGCTTATTGAGAATCGTTCCAAAGTTTTGCTGTGAGGTTCCAGTTTCCAAAGATTTTGTTTTCCCTGAGGAAGAATTTAAAGAAAAAGAAAAACAAGGGTTAAAAAAAAAAAAAAAGACTAGCATTCCAAAGGAAATTAGGAATAACTGCCACAATTATGTGATGTTCTAAGCTTGTAAATTAAGCACAGGTGGAGGTAAAATTAAGTTAGCTTGATGAAAATACTACCAGTATCATTTGAATCGTAAACTTAAGATTTGAAAGAAAACAAAACAGGTCTGGTTAGTCACTTGATGGAGTAATCAATTATGAATTTGGAAAGGTAGTGATTAATGGATAAGTTACTTTTCTTGCTTTTTTGGGGTTGTGATCACTAAAAAGAACAAATTTTCAAAAACAAGCAAAAGTGCCACTAGACGCTAATTAATGAATCAAGCAATAACTTTTTGTGTAAATTGAACCCCTTCCCAATAAAAAACTATTTAGGCTGGGAATTTTCAAAAGCAAAAAAAACAAAAACATTTTCTCTACTCACTGAGAAGAGTGGGTGAGCAAAGAACACTAAGAACAGTTTGGGCTGGATAAAGTCCAGATAGATACATATAAATTTCAGAACACATTAATAACCTTAACCCAGCAAGTGATTAAACTGATTAGTAGTGAGTACCAGAGATTAAAAAATATAAGCAGTAACACTCCTGTGTGACTTTGTGTGTGTGTGTGTGTGTATATATTACTCAGCGAGTAACACTACACCAACACTTGAAGGAGATAAGTATCTCCTAATAGTCTAAATAACAAACTGAACCATCCTAAAAACATTACATCATCAGCCTTTGTCGTTTGAAATACATCATCATTATCAGTCTTTTATCGTCTGTTGTTGGACATGGACCTTCCCCAGGATCTGTCGCATTTCTCCATCATGGGTGTTGTGGAGCCAGTATTTTTTTAAATTAGTTCATCTCTTCATATTGTATTCTGCTGGCCTCAGTTCCTCTGGGGATCCATGTGGTAAATCGTGATGTCCATCGGTCTGCAGTCATTCTCGCAACGTGACCAGCCCATTGTCATTTAAGTTTTCTAATATAATCTATGATGTCTATGATTCACATTTTGTTCCTGATATACTGTGCTGTCTTATGATCACTCCATGTGAGGTTGAGCATGATTCTCTCATGGGCATGTTGCATGTATCTCAGTTTGCGGGTATGTCTCTTGATTAAGTTCCATGTTTCAGCTCCATAAGTGACTATCGGGAGGATGCATTGGTTGTATACTCTTCTTGTTCTTGAGGGTTGAGTTTGTTCTGCCGAAGGCTTGCCATCTTGGAGCAATTCTCTGCTTGATTTCTTCTTTTTTTGTGGATCTCATAGAGATTCATTGTCCCCGGTAGATGTAGTGGTCTACTTTCCCCAGTTTTGAATCTTCGATTTTGGCACTTGTGTTTTTATTTTCGATGTGATTGTTGCACATGACTTTTGTTTTATTGAAGTTGATGTGTAGGCCGATTCTCTTGCTTCATTTGTCTAGTTCATCTATCATTAGATGGAGGTTGTGTAGGGTCTCTGCTAAAGGACAATGTTGTCCGCAAATCTGAGGTTGCTCAAATATCTGCCGTCTATTTTGATTCCTCCTTTCTCCCAGTCCAGGTTTCGGAAGATCATCTCGAAGCAGGCTGTAAAGAATTTGGGTGAGCTGGTATCACCTTATCTTACTCCTTTTTGGTGCTGGAAGGGTTCAGAGTCTTTATGTAGCCTGATAAAGAAGTTGCTGTGACTGTATATATATTGCAGTACTCTGACATATTCAGGATCTACACCTTGTAGAGTGATTGTCTTAATGACCATGGGAATTTCCAGAGTCAAATGCCTTCTTGAAGTCTATAAATTCTACGAGTGGCATTTTGTTTTTTGCTGCTTACTCTTTCAGCTAATTTATTGAATGGAGATGGTCCATAGGTGAGTGACTTCCTCTAAATCCAGCTTGTTCCCGCAGTTGGTTTTCATCTAGTATTTTAGTGATCTGGTTGATGATTTTTGTGAAAAAGTTTGTGGATGTTGAGTTGGCTTATAGGCCTGTAGTTGTTGAGGTCTTTTGAGTTTCCTTTTTAACATAAAAGCATTATGATTGCTGTGTTCCTGTCTTTTGGGACTTTACTCTGTTTTAGACATAAGTTGAATAGAATAACTAATTTTTTTTATTGACAATCTTACTAGCTTTTTAGAGTAGATTAATGTTGATGTTATCTGATCCAGGGGCTTTCCTTTTTTTTGTTTGTTTGATGGCTTGTTTTACCTCCCATGGTGTAAATTCTGGGAAGTCCTTGAACTGATTGTCTGCATCTTGCGAATTCTATTCATTGTTTTGCTGTCCATGTCTTGAAGAGTAGAGTCCTTGGCAGAATTTTTGGGTGCATTCGACAATTCTGTCTCTGTCTGTTGTTTTGTCTGCTTTTCTTCGAGTATGCTAGTTATTAGTTTATGTCCTATACTGAGAGCTTTGTTTACTGCTTGAAAGCCCTGACGTTTTTCAAGAGTGGTTTTGGATGATTGCTGTCTTATACCTTCATTCGTCTTAGACTCTTTTTGATTGTTTTGTTTTGTTTCGTCTCAATTTCTTCACTTGTTGGTGGTGGTGGTTTGAAGTTTCTGTGCTTTTCAATCAGTTTCTTGGTTTTGTTTGAGATTTCACTAATGGTCTGGGTGTTTTTTGGTTTAAATATAGAGGTAGCTTCTATCAGAGAGGTTGCTATTTTGCTGTGGAGTTTGTTGATGTTGGTGTCATTTCTCCAGTAAGGATTTCATATCTGTTTTTCAATTCTAGCTTGAAGGGTTGGGTGAGTTCATTTGGTACATTTAGCAGTTGTGGAGCATTTTTCTGCTTTCTTTATTGGTGTTTACTTACATTTTACATCTCACCATTCTATGGTCGACTCCTATGTTTACTTGGTTTAGAATTTGAATGTCTTTGTATCTCTTTTGTCGGTTATATAGTCTATTTCGTTTTTGGTTCCATGGTTGGGGCTCTTCCAAGTCCATTTCCAATTGGGTTTCTTTTTGAAAAATGTTTTCATGATTTTGAAGTCGTTTGTGGTTGCCAAGTTCACAAGATTTTTGCCTCTCTCATTCTGTATTTTGTACCTGAACTCGCCAAAGCAGTGTTCATTTCCTTGTCCTACCTGCATGTTGAATTCTCCCATGATGACATTGGAGTATTTTTCAGTATCTTGCAACAGGGATTTCAAGTCATCATAGAAGTTGTCTATTTCTTCTTTGGTTGATTGCGAAGTGGGAGTGTAGACTTGGATGACATTCAGCTTGTACCTCTTTGAGAGTTGTATGGTGATGCTGGCCATATGATCTTTGAAGCCTACCACATTGTCTCAGAGGTCTTTATTGGTTAGAAAGCTTATGCCACCTTGTTTCACTTTCTCTCCTCTGTAACTGTAAAGAAGATGTTTGCTTTTCAATTCTATTAGTTCTTCTCCTGGCCTTCTCATTTTGCTAATACCAATGATGTCCTATTTGATGTTTTTGATTTCGTTTTATAGATGGGTTAGGTGAGAATGTGTTGAGAGAGTTCTTACATTGTAGGTTCTGATGTATAACATCGTTCTCTTGGTGAGGGTTTTTGGGTTTGGATAATGTTTTGGTGGTAGCTGTTGGAGCACATCATCCCCACCTGAAGCAAGTGATGTGGCTGGGCTTTTTGGAACCAAGGACCAAGTAGGAATGGCAGGTATAACTTTCATTGTGAGAACCATGGGGAGTGTTGGGCCATGACCTGCTGCGCTGGCCTATGACTTGTTGGCAGGGGGTCTGGTGTATTGGTCACTGTCAGTGTCATTTAGAGTGGCCTTAGAGCTCAACCTGCTCTTAATACCCATTCTATCTGCTCTTGGTGGATGAGTAGAGAGGCCTGGGTGTACGCAGCATTGTAAAGGATAAAGGATTAAGGGTGAAAGGTTTGAAAGGGTATAAGAAAAGGTATATAGAGTTTTCTTTCTTTTAACCTTATGTTATTCACCTGATTTTTTAGATAGACCAGTTCAGCTACATCCTATCTTAGCCTATTTGCGTTGACAACAGGGCCCAGCAATTACAAACATGTCTGAATGATTTATATCATTTTGTTCAGCCAGATGGGTAGTTCAAGCTTGAGTATACCTCTCTTATATATTGAGTTTTCAACTTAGTAAAAGTTCACAGAAG
The DNA here is from genome assembly GCA_963457665.1 of Thysanoteuthis rhombus. Lineage (NCBI taxonomy): Eukaryota > Metazoa > Mollusca > Cephalopoda > Oegopsida > Thysanoteuthidae > Thysanoteuthis > Thysanoteuthis major. Next base: position 47,642,278 of record OY735232.1, read on the forward strand.
TGGCTATTAAAAATTAGAAATCTTACTTTTGCATAAACTTTTGATGGGACTTAGGAGAAAAGATTAAGGATTAGGGAGGAAGTGGACATATGTAATAATCAAGCAACAACAATTGGAAATAGTGACATTTGAAACAAAAATAAATGAATGAATGAATAAAATACGCAAATGCAATGGGCAATTGCCTGGATCCGAGTTTTCTTGCAGCAGGTCGGGGGATTTATATACCAGTTGAAAAAATTAGATTTTTCTTTCTACTCAGCTAAAAGCTCATCGTTCGACCCCGGCTAGGAGCAGCAAGAATTTATTACTTGGACGGTCTGTCTTTGATTTTAGTTAGTGATAGGGGGTACCAGCTGATTTGTTTTTATGGCTGGTCTAGCCCTGGATGGGAGGTGGGGGGTGGCTTTTCTTTTTTTTCTTTAAATCTATCTTCGTTTAGTGGGTTTAGTGGAACATTATAATCGAATTTAATGTACATACCATGAGCAACTCTTTCATTAACCATTTGTCCTTCAGAGGGAGACCAAATGGTCAAAATAGATTAGGAAACATACAAAAACAAAATAAAATCATTTTTTACATTCACTCTTGTCTTTCATATATATATATATATATATATATATAAACATCAAGTTTAGTGGACAAAAAATTAAATTCGTTAGTTGAATATGTCGGTAGACAATCATCTCGAAGAGGCTTTTTAGTGTAATTAGTATTCTTAAAGATGATATCATAAGTTGGTTTGCATGCATTCTGAGATAAACACCAACACATGGGTGAACACTCAATAAAAGTGATACAAACAGCGAGGCACGTCTGTTGTTAAACATATAGATCCCTTATTGCTAAATCTGTTTTCTGGGTAACCTACATATGTAGGCTCTGTTTATAAAAATTAAATGAAGTGCAATATGAAAAAAAACATCCATATACAATACATTATGATAATACCCAACATAAAATAACAAAATGTACGACATAAGCTATATATTAGAACCATAGCTGAAAGGGAGATGGTGTTCGATCAACATTGCTAGGGTACCATGTTAATATAACTATTTTGTTTTTAAATTCCGAAACATTTACATGATGAACAACAGATGTTCCCAACAAGAGAAAATTTGCACATAGTACCATAATTGCAATGTATATGTAAAACAAAAAAAAACATGAAAGAAAATTACAAAAATTACATAAACAGATACCCAGAAATAAGTGACTGAAGCGACACTAAAAGAAAATATATTTCTTAGTTTAGTTCTCAAATCTATAAGGCTTTCTAACACACACACACACATATATATATGTGTGTGTGTGTGTAGAGAGAGAGAGCAGAGCATTTAATTCTTTCTAACAAAAATGAAATTATAGAAAAAAAATTTTTTTTTTTTTGACTAATTTCCTTGCCCTAGCTTTTATTCCACAACATTTATGGTGTATATCCTAAGGCCTCCCTTGCATATCTGTTTTAATCATGAATGTTGTCAAATCTTGTTCTGGAGGAGTCAGGAATGTTGTTGAATCCTGTTCTAGGAGAGCTCACCCAGAACAAGTTTTATAACCTGAACACCACAGACAACCCAAGAAAGCCAGAGGCTAACATGGTTGAGATGTTTTGAAAAAAAAAAAAACAAATAAGAAAGACAAGAGAATTAGCTTCCTGAAAATCACATGCAATGATTAAAATACCCGTCTAACAGAATTTAGATAAATTAATTCTCCTGATTTATGATGCTAAAACTATTCTTTTAATCGTTTCAGAAAATAATAAATATAACTTTACATTTCAACTTGAAAAAAAGAAAAATATTTCAAAGTTTTTTTTTAATCAACAAAGAAATATAACTTTGCCCAAGGGTGAGTTCTCATGACATTTACTAGTGAGTGGATTAAAGGGAGTGGGGAAGGAAGGAGATTACGCACAAAATCAAAAGGTGCCATCAAAAAGCAGGTTGAATGACAGTTTTATTCATGACTAATGCAAATAAGAATAGCAGACCAAGTGGCTATAGTTTCCATCTTATTTTAGCAATTTCTTGTTTTCTCTTGTATACTCCTTATGGGCTTAGGGCCGTGTCCAATATGCTGAGGTTTGACGTGGTGGAGATGCTAGCCTCACACTCAACAATTCCTTCTTTTCCCTGGGCATGGGACCAGCTATAGCAACTGCCGAACAGTAGGTGTTTTTCTCTCAGTGTAACTTTTCTGCGATAGACTTCCTTACAGGCCTAAGGGGATCAAATTACCCTACTATTTATTCATAAATGAGGGGAGAAGTGGATGCATGCCTTTCCAAAAGGCATTAGAGCAAAAACAACCTTGTCTGAAACCTGAACTCTGTCATTTTTACATTCTACAACCATTAAGTAAACAGCATGGATTTGAAATAGGAAGATAGCATTCAATGAGATTCAAACTCAAATCTCCAATCCTGACTGACCAAATCAGCAACTTTCCAATTGGTCAAAAAAAAAAAAAAAAAAAAAATAGCGGAAAACATTTATATTTAGTCATATGTCTAAATTCTTTACAATCAAATTTTCACACCAAACCATTTGTTTATCCCAGCATGGTGGACACAACCTTAAATTAACCTAACTACTCAGATGGAGCATTGTAAATATTATTGATTTCTATTTTAGTATTTATTTCATCTTATTTCTGTACCTTTCACACTTTGTATTAGTAGTAGACATTATAGTTTTGATTTGTCCAAATTTCTTAGATGGAGCATTGTCAGGACTCATAACCTTCAACTAGTTTTGTTTTTGATATTATTTTCATTCTACAACAGCTCGGTAGAGCATAATTGAAATAAAGAATTGGTCTCTATGGAGATTTGAACTTATATCCCCAACATTGGGAAGTTTTAGATAGCTTAGCCACTCGTGTGTGTATGAAGTCTGGAATAGACATAAAAATGGGAAAAAAAGTTCAAGTGTTTATAGAGTGCTAACACTAGTAGAGAATAGGCTAGAGATGTGTTGTGGAATGGTAATGTTGGCTGGCTGAAAATAAATCAATACATTGAGAACTGATTCTAAAAGGGTCCCACTAGTGGAATATGGAATAGTCGCTTGCCACAATATAATGGTAGACTGAGTAACTATAGTCGCTCAGTCTACCATTCCAATTTGGATGAGTCAAAAAAAAACACTGTCATTTAAGGGGACCTACCCGCACCCCTGGTAGAAACAAATAGTCGTATATAACGTATAGTAAGTTACTGTATAGTACTGTACTCTATTTTCTTATATATTTCAAATACAATTCCTCGTCATTGCATTTTCATAAATTATTCAAGTACTTTTATTCTGTTTTGTTACTTGTAAGTATATCATGTACATGTATAATACCCATATCTAAATTGTACGTATTTAAAACTGATTTTTAGGATACTTAATCATTTTGCATCTGGCAAGGGCTTATCAACAGCTTTGCAAGATCCTGCTGTCATTTAATCTGCTTTCTGCTGGTAACTTTGAGAATTATAAAGAATCTCCTTCTTTCCCTTTTCCTTCTATTCACTCCTAGAGTATGTGCAACTAAGACACACCCTGGAGGAAGGTTTCTTTTTCAATCAAAACTATCAACATAAGTTTCTTCTGTTTAAAATTGGTCTTGCTGACTGGCTATGTATGCATCAACCATACAGGCCACACCAATGGAGCTAGAAGACTGAAAAATTCAACATTCACTCATTATGTCTAGAAAAAAAATGTTCTCTCTTTTTTTAAAAACCTCCCCATATGCTTTAAAGGGGGATTCAATTTGCAATGTAAGTTCATGCTAAATTGATCCATTAGTTTCTGTCCAGCAACATTCATGCTTTTTTTAATTCATATTTTTAGCGCTCACTGTCCAACAAAAGGAGAGATAAGTAACTCATTCATTGATCACCCATTGCAAATTTTTTAATAGATCCAACACAGCATGCTGCCACAATCAGTTGGTCACGTGACATTCTCGACTGGATGATTAATCAGACATGATTTTTTTTTTTCCTTTTAAATCCTTTCAAATATTTTTCTCCTTTTAAAGTTAAGAGATTGTGGGGTTATATATTCATTATTTTATCAAACCATTAAAAGAATACGAGCCAAAAAGGTTATCAGTTGTGACATTTTATTGTAAACCAGGAAAACAACCTGGGAAGTTGAGAGAATTCGATTGTCTCTGAGCAACAACTCTCCTACTTAAAAAAAGCCATCAATGCAGAGGTTGCTATGCAAATCTCTAAACACCCACTGACATCAGCGGAAGGAATGGTCAAACAACAACAAAAGTTTTGGTACCATATACCATGAATGAATTATCCTATCATTTTCAATAGGCCACATTTAATACATAATATTACAAAAATAAGACTACTGTTTAAACAGGCTGCTCCAGAAGAAATTTCTGTTAGAAATTCATGGAAACTTTTTATTTACTCTGATGATGAAGCATGATTTTCTTGTTACACTGTCCATAACACTTGACTCTTCCAAAGGGGGTTGAAATTTTACTTAGAAGAATACTACCTAAACACTGTTTCTAACTATGCACTTTTCCCAATAAAAAAGAATTGTACTTTTTTTCTGGAAAAAAAAAAAAAAAAAAAAAAAAGCATTTTGATCCAAATACATTCATGAATTTTTTGCCCAGCAGGATTAACAAGATCATATAAGAAAAAAATGGATAACGACACCTAGTAAAACAATGATAGGAAACTAAACTTGCTGGATGTTTTTAGCAGCTTAGATTCTCATTGGATCTCCCATTATTGATGGTCTGATTCATAACTGCTCTGTTGATGAATGATATGAAAAACTTGATCAGGACACACATTGTAGAGCAAAGATCAGCAACCTTTGTTGATAGCTTCAATCCTCATTGAACCTCTTTCTGTTGATGATCTAATAGGAAACTTAGAGAGGTA
>OY735232.1:47673901-47698901 GCA_963457665.1 Thysanoteuthis rhombus
AGTTTGACAAGCTTTAAAAAAAAAATGGAAGTCAATAGCATAATTAAACATTAATTTGAAATCAAATTGAAACTTCAATTGAATAAGCATAACAGGAATAAACATGTATGAAGAATGAATTATATATGATTGGTTTTGAGCTTCTGTAACTGGTAGATCTTGATAGCCAGACAGGCAGGCTGAAATTAGATTGTGCTCTTATGGATATTTAGAAATTGTTTTGGAATATGTAATAATTGAGAATCTAGACTAGATAAAATGTTATGAAAGGTAGCTGAAATTTGATCTAGCTCTTACTGAATTCTGAATATTGTTCAGAAACTTTAACTCATATCTGTTCTAAATCATTTATTTCAAAGTTACATCCCTACATATTTGTGTAAACTGTATGGCAAGAAGTAGAGAAAAATGTGAAATAGTATATAGATGCAAGATGAAAAGGAAAAATTTATAGTCAAGTGGCTGCTACGCTACTTAGACCCAACCTTGATGCAGCTGAAAATGATAAAAATTCTGTTTTTATTCATTTTTTTCAAATATATAAGCCAGTGAAAACACTTGTAAATTATATCTGACCATACAATTTCAGTTTCAATGAAAATTACTCAGTTTCTTTCTCTCAACATTAAGCAAAAACTTCAACAAAATAAAGCAAAGTTCATGGCTAACCCACATTTTTTTCTGGCTAACCCACATTTTTTTCCCTCACCCAAAATTAGGTCAGGACATGGGGGACAGGAATGCAGCTGTACCATTAAGCTCTTTTACTGCATTTTTCATGTACTATATGATCACAGACTGAGGTGCAGGTGGCCTAATTGATAACAGCACAGAAAAATGGAATCAGCAAGGCAAATTTAAACTCATTGGGAAAGGCATGAATCCATCATTTCTCCAGCTGACTAAGGGTAGATAGCAGAGTAGACCAAGCTCTTCAGCCTTGGTTGGCAACCAGTCAAGATAGACAACTCCAGTTCTAAACTGGGAATGTCTAGATAGAGTAAGGTATGTGCTCCCTAAATGTATGGTTAACAAGGCTCTGTTGAAGCTTCAATAGGCTTAGCCAGTTGATTATAATAAATTTTAGGAGAATTTCTTGAAAAAATAGTTGGATGAAATAAGCAACTGCCATCTTTGACTCCTCACTGCACCCCAGTTATAAGTAAAAAATTTAAAGAAAAAAAAAAAGGATGATCGCATAAATTTTATCTTCAGAATCTATTTCTTTCTTTTTGCATTTTTCCTTATTCACAACCATACCTCTTGATTTGTATGGTTTATTTTTTAATTTACCAACCATGTTTTTTATTCGCTTGCAATTATTCATAATTATTTTGCAGTATTTCTTAATCACCTTGTGGTATTTTTTAATTTGCTTGCCATATTTTTTACTCTGCTAACTGTTTTTTTTTAATTTGTTCGCCATATTTTTTTTATTTACTTAATGTATTTTTTATTTGCTTGTCATATTTTTTAATTTACTTACTGTATTTTTCATTTGCTTGCCTTATTTTTCAAGTTGCTGGTCGAATGGTTTAATCTCAATGTTATATTGTAATAAATTAAAAATAAGACAACAAATGTTACAAGTTGTTTTCATGGCAACTGCCTATACAATTTCTTGGCATGCAACAGTATATTGATGCATAACGCCAATGTGGGCTGAATCAATAATTTGTTCTTAGTAACAGTAGTTAGTGATTATAAACTCTAGACAAACTCTGGCGGCTTTGTTTGAATCTTTCTCAATTTGTTAAAAATGTTTGTTCGTTCCAAATAGAGGTATACAATCTCTTATCTAAAATTCTGAAAACTAAAAAGCTTCAAAAAAAAAAAAAAAATATATATTCAGTTTTCAGATTTTTTTACTCAAGAACAAAAATTACATATTTTCTCCTAGTTCTTAAAAATAAGAAAAGGATACCAGTAATTTTATGATGTATTTTCTTATCACTTCATTTACCACAACATAAATAAATTGTGATATCATCTATAGTCCTGATACACTCAGTGTGAATATTTAAAATGTTTATGGCAGGGATATTTTGATTCCATAACAATCAATCTAGTTGTCTACACATTATACAGTACCACCAAATGTGAGTTCTCAAGGATTTTGCATCAGAGATTGTGTACCAGTAACACATCCATGCATTTTAAATTTGCTGACACGCTATTAAAGCAAAAAGTATAAGAAAGATCCTTAATATTAGAAAGCATCAACTGGTCGATATAGGTTTTTTCAGTTTTTAAGTGATGCTGGCTGGCTGCATATCTATGTATGTATCACATGTACAGGTTGCAACTATGGAGCTAAAAGACAGATAAATCTACTCATTATGTCTACAAAACCATTTTTTTTTTGACAATTCAGACTTTTTAGTTATCACAGCCTAATAATTGATCACCCCCAACACGACCTACTTCCAAAAAACTGTTGGTCAAGTAACAGTTTCTATTGAGTGACTTACTATTCTTATTTTTTCATATTAGTCAAAAAAACAATTCCTAATTGAAGTTTTGGATGTGAGTAGAGATAGATAACCAAACTGGGGACATCCAGAGGTTCTCAACCTTCTTGCCCATGCACACGTCTCACAATATTTCAGAATGTCATTCCCAACTCAAAAAAACTATCCCAAATAATATGCAAACAGTATTGAACATTTTTTATTTAGATTACCATTTTAAAAAGTAATTCAAGCATACTAGCAGCGCCACAGATCAATATTCCAACAATTTGAATCTACCAATCTGTAGCCCTGATCCCCTTTGGTTGAGAACCTACAAGCTATTAGTTTCAATTAGTGAGTAATAAAATTATATTTACTGATGTTAACACATCCACAATAATCTTCAGGTCTGACACTTCTGCAGCAAGAAGTTCTCGAGCATCTTTTTCTGTTTGCAATTTTTCTTCAGTCTGAAATAAATTGGGATAAAAATGATTTTATGTCTTTGTTTCAGTGGAAAAAAGTTTTTTAAAAAATAAAGCCGATTCTGTAAATGTTACTACTGCTGTCATTATTATCATCATTAGATTTTTAACGTTCGTTATTGGACATAAACCTAATCCGAGATTTGCCGGATCTCTATTACAGACATCACAGCACCAATATCTTCTGTGCCTGTCTACATAATCCCACCATTTTATTTTCTGCTGGTCACAGTTTCACACATGATCTCTTGGGATCCACATTGAGTGTCATGATATCCAGTGATTGTCTGATATTCTTGCAACATTCTATATCTCTGACTCCTGTTTTTTCGAGTGATCCCTCAATATGAAACAAAGCATGATTCTCTCCAATGCATGTTGTATGGTTCTTAGTTTGGAAGCTAATCCTTTGGTTAGGTTCCGTTTTTTCCATAAGGAGACTATCAGGACACATTTGTGATAGACTTTAGCAATGCAATTCACTTTTTTCAAATCCTGGATCCTGTATCCACTTATGAGCCAATCATCTTGAGGGTTTTTTTTTTTTGTGGTGGGTGGGATTACAAACATTGCTATTTTGAAGCATAGCTGGGTGGGGGAGGAGTGGATTTCATTCCTGAATTCGGACTTCTCATCCTCTTAGACTGGTTGTCTGAGTTTTTATCGGAAAAATATTGATTCACTTCATCAAATTCAAAAGCACGCATTTTTATCATAGCACCATGGCATAACTTTATAACTAACTTGCATTCACAACTTGAAATACTCATGTGCTTCAACATTTGTATTCAAAGTTATGTTAAAACAAAATCTTATTCAACAACCAGCATTTAGTTTGCACTGAAAAATAGATTTGTTTACATAACTTTTCACACACTTTCTTTCTGATTTTCACATTGATAAAGTTATATCTATATTCAATCTGCAGTTTACACAAAATTGTTGAGTGTTTATCTGTACTAATTGCTTGCTGTTTTAATTTACATGATTACATTCCGAAAGGGTTGGAGCAAGAAGAAAATTTGCGCAACATTTTGCATACACTAACTACAAATAATTACAGGGAACATTGCCGCTGACTAAACGAGGAATGTTGCACATAATGGAACAAGTGATAATTTGAAAGTGATAAGCCAGGGAAATATGCCAAATATGGAAGAACGTCCCATCCCAGCTTCATAATAGCTTGTTGCATTACATTTGCAATCAGAGGATAGGTGTTATCATGTAGCAATGACTACAAAAAGGTATTTTCTATTTTAATATATCATTCCAACAAGACAATCACTTTTCACTAACACTTTAAGGTACAACAGGTGATCTCACTGTACAATGAAGTCATATTTACCCAAAATGTCTTTCACCCAATCCGGGAAGTATCCAGCCATTTAGAATATTTCAAGAACCAATTGTGTAGCTTTGATGTAACCAATCAGAAAAGACCTTAGTGGATATGTATGAAGAGACACTCTTCTGTGGGGTCACCAAGTTGGCAGGTAAATTCATTGAGCTTGGGCACTGAGCAAGTTATTCTTCATGTCTCATGCAGGATTTCCTGACAAGAGATTGCATGACCCAATTCTTTCATTTCTCTTACAGTACGGAAGTTAGTTGAATTTTAGTTGTGCGAGTAATGTTACTGAAAATTATCATAAAAGATAAAAGGCCTTTGGTGGAACTCAAAGTATTTCATTTGATCAAAATCTGCTTATTATTGGATAAAAAAATTATGAAAGTTCAAAGTTGCAATTTTCACAAAAAAATTAGAAATTGGAAAATGGAATCTAGCCTTCCCACATGATCCAAAAGATAAAAATGATGCAAAAAGAAAATCCCTCCACAGCAAAATTTGTCCACTTCCAGGCATGAAATCTGGAGGGAATAGATAAATCCCTATGGGGAATTCATATTTGATAATTATATTTCCGTAAGACCCATGTTTATATGGCAATCGTTCCTACTGCTAATCAAACAAACAGGTATATATCTTGAACTGTGTAGTCAATTTAGATCTTTTAGACCTAGATTTTTCTAGTGTTACCAGAAAATTCTGAAACCTTGCTTCTAGCTTCAAATCTTTGACTTTGCAAAATTTTTTGTAGCAAATTTCTGTGTTTTCTTTTCCCATTTTATTTTTTGTAGCTGGCATTTTTCTCTAAATTTATTTATAATTCTTTAATTTGATTTTCAAAAATTGGTAAATGATGGCAATAACTCCAATCTTTTCTCTTTACTTTGACTTTTTTTGCTACATCACTTGCTAGTCTATTGTTTTAAACTTTGGATTAATTTATTCAGATTATCATTCAAAAGAATTTCCAATGAAAGATTAAAGCTTGAGAAGCAAAGAATAACCTCATCAGATAAATATTGTAATGGCAAAATTAGTCCAAGTAGTATCAATTAATATTTAGATTAATTTTATCGGTATTTGAAGACATAGAATCAAAGGACATAAAGGGCTAAGTCATAGACGTAAACATGTTGAGATTTTGTATTTAAATATTAAAATTTGGTATAATTTGTAATATATTGTGAGTTATTTTGGTAGTATTATTTAATCAAAAACAAATAAAGAATGTCTTTGCTTATTTGTTCAATACGATTTATATCATCTTTGCCATCTTCCACCTATCACCCATACCAACTCCAGTCATCAGGGATCAGTTATAATGTGGTTGGCTTTCTAGGACCCCCATACCTGCATAATAACAGGGGATGCCGGGAGAAATCACAAACTTACCTCTCTCAAATAACGTGAGAGCTTGATAACTGAGCTCAGTAAAGCCATCGTGTATCCAGAGAATGTCTCCCTATGTTCCTTCTCAGCAGCTATTTTCCCAGTGTTCTGTTCATAAAGAGCCATTTCTGACTGAAGTTCCTCAAGCACCTGCGATTGGAAAAAACAAAAGAAAAAATACTTAGCCACCAAAATCAGAGATAGTAATTTCAAATATACTAAAGGGGGAAAAAAATCTCACTCCAATTTTGACCACTCGAGAATTACAGTATATTTTTAACATAATTCAAACATGAGTATAAGACGAATATAGAGCTGAGCATAAAATTTCAGAAAATCAATAGACTAAGATATAAACCAGCTCCGTTATTTTGTCATAACCTCATCATGAGAGATATAACTAAACATATGAATTTCTTTCATCTTGAACATATTGATCATTGTTTTCAGGTAGTAAAGAGGAAATCCTCATCATTGGTGACAAAATTACTAGAAAAAATAATTTAAAATGAATATTACATAATACACGCAATCTATTACCTACATAGGATTTCATATAACACCAGGGTAATGAATTTAGTTTTAAAAAATTGGTATTATCACTTGCTAATATAAACTACATCTCTCAACATGATATCCATATTTTAGTAATTAAAAACTTGTCTTATCTTCAAATATATACGGGGTATGTAAACATAAAATAGAACCCCTATCTAAAGCCCTTCAAAAAAAAAATTTCTCAAAACTTTTCACTTTAAACACTTCTCGTGGGTCTATTGAGTATGTATGCCAGATTTTCTGGGACTACACTCATTTCATTATTTCTATAGTGTGACAGACAAACTATTACATACAGATACAATACATATCCATATATGCCATAATTTGACAGCCTGAGTAAACTTATCATACATGTAATATTCTGTCAGTAGTCTCCCTCTTCTTTATTTTCAAACCATAATATACAGATTGAGCGCCTAAGCTTTCCAAAACTAATTCAAGATAAAAAAATTGCCAACTCCAGTTTTAAGCATCAACCAGAAATACCTATTTTATTGGTGCAGGAAATTAATAAAATGGTAGAGTTAGTTAGTGCTGAAAAATTGCCAAATACTGAATACTAATGCGGTCAGTACTAAAATACAACTATGTTTACAGCTGCCCCCACTTTGAGCTAGAATTTGCAATATCACAATATGCAATCTCGAGATGATGAATAAAACCTACCTACGATAAATAACAGCAAGTATAAAAATATCATATTTCAGTCGCCTCTCACAAGTAAATAACTACAAAGAAGAAAACGTACTCAGGTTGGCTACAATTAAGAGCATTTCTCAGCAATCACATGTCAAGATCTATTCAGAAGTAAGCACTCCTAAGAACCTCAATTACTTGGATGAAAATAGAATATTGGGTTGGATCAAAAGTATTTTCATTTTTTTTTTTTTTTTTTTTTTTTTTTTTTACAGACTTTTTAATCCAAAGCTTATTTCATATTCTATCTTTTTTTTTGAGTGTGTGTGTTTTTGTGGTCCAGCACTGCTGACCATACCATTTTATCAACTAACATGAAAATTGGCATCAGTACTCCAATATATATCCGGTGAAAAAAAAGCATTTTTTTTTTCCATTTTTAGAAAAAAAAAACTCTTTTTTAACATGTTTATTAATGACAAAGCAAGAAATACCAAGACTGTCCTCTATTTTAGATGTTTTCCAGTAGAAAGCTCCAGGGATGTCATAAATAGAATTCATTCAGACCATATTTATTCTTCAATGGAATTTTTTTACAGGACTTAAAATTTTAACACAAGGGTTGTTTTGTTTTGTTTTGTTTTATTTCTTTAAATTTTTTTTTTTTCATTCTATCATCATCAGCAGCAGCATCAACAACACCTTTTCTTTCTGATGTTATAATGGCGGATACAAATATTAAGATTCAGGCAATTTTGAAGCATTATTTCAAATTGGTCTCAAAGCTGCTGAAGCTGCTTGTAGAGCTCAGGAAGTAAAAGGGGATGAAATGATATCCAATTGTACAGTCCAAAACTGGTTCAAGTGTTTTGAGGGTTGTGACTTGTTCAAAAAGTGAACTATCATCAATTGTTGATTATGATGCTTCAAAACACAATATAGAGGAGAATCCGACCACCAGCACTCAAAAACTTATATTCATAATATAGCATCAAAATTTGAAGTTGAGTGAAAAAATTCCCTCAAAGAATAAATAGGGTCAGAATAAATTCTATTTAAGACATCAATGGAGTTTTCAACTGGAAAGCATCTATAATAGAGAAATCTGGAGAATCTAGCTTTTCTCGGTTTGTTATTAAATACATCAAAATAAGGCCCAAATGTGCGCATGAAATGTTTTGGAGTAAATGTTTGTGAAGAAATATTTAACAAAAAAAAAAATTTGATACTTGGATTTTTAAAAAATAGTTGAGTAAATCATTTGCTTTGTGGCAGGATGCCAAAAAACGGCTGTGACCATACCTTAGAACGAGGCTTCTCAAACTTTTTTCATCCATGACTATTTTTAATTTTTCACACACCCCCTCACTCACTGTTATGGAAACAGTAGACATTAAGTCTACAGGAGTGGCTGCACATGACAAAGGTCCAACAAACCATTTTTTTAAAATTCAGTATTTTCCTTATTTTTAGAGATACAATGCTTGTCTTTTTTTCTTTATTCTGAAGCTCGAATAGAGTGATGATGATGATCATCAGTCTTAACGTCCATTGATGGACATAGACTTTCCCAAGGATCCAACACATTTCTCTATCATGGGTGTCGCAGAGTCAGTATTTTCTGAATTTGTCTAGTTCTCTGAAAGTGATGAAGTTTTAAAATAAAAGACTGTAGCTCTAAAAATAATGAAAATATCAATATTTTAAAGATGATTTATTGGGCACTTATGCACAGCCACTAATATATAAGTTTTTAATCTAAGAGAAGCATTTCTAAATGATCTTAATGCAACTCCCAGAGTGATCAAGACTGATATTTTTAAAAGGCCTTCATATAATATCTGCTTTGAGGCAGGATACCAGAATTCTCTTTGTTTAGCAATGTACTTAATGGCTACGGCCATACCTTAGATGAATACAACTTGTTCAATGCAGCTTTTAGAGACTGTCAACGAAAACTGTCAACATAGGTTTCATCAGTTTTACAGGTGATGATTTAAACATCAGAGAGATTATAGAAACTATTAAGAAACCCAAAAGGCAATATGCTGGCCATGTTGCAAGAACTACACCAAAAAGATTAACCCTCAAACTGAAAACTATACATCTCACACAAGAGAAAATCATGCTCAAGATAACATGGAGAGATCACAAGATGGCAAAGTATATAAGAGGAAAAATAGGAGTTCAAGATATCATAGAATCTTTAAGAAATCTTAAATGGCAATGGGCTGGTCATGTTGCGAGAATGGCAGATGACCAGACATCACAACTCACAACATGGATACCAAGAGATTATACGCGAAAATGTAGCCAGCAAAATACGAGATGGTGAAAGAACAAGACAAGTTTAGACCTGGTTGTTTTTGTTTTTTTTTCTTTCTCTAAATAAGAAAAAGGGAGCAACAGGCAGACAGAGTGAAATGAAACAAACAAAAACAAGTCTCAAGTTAGACAGTACATTTCGAGGAAAACAATGTTTCTTTGTCTCATTGCCATAAATATCAGGATGCCTGCTATGAAAGTTAGTGATGGTGGTTAGATATAGAAGCGTAAAGGAATGAAAGTTAAGGAACTGTGTTACACTGGTGAGTAGTGTAAAACAAGTTATGATAAAAAAAACAGGTTTTAGTTTATTCAAGAACTTGCACTGGTGGAAGGAAAATGATATCTTACAGCATATACTTGCAGGCTGGTACTTTTGAGCCATTTCCAGTCACTTTTTTCATACTACTACTTCTCAAAGATAAGCAAACTTCCTGCCCTTCCCAGGCACTTCATAATACTACTTTTCAAACATAAGAGTAGTCACAGCCAATTTTTAATACTACTACTTCTCAAACATTCCAGATCACATGTTTCATTAATGTTCGAGAACTAATATAGAGGAGTGGCAGAGATAGTTTTCACATCTAAATATTTCAATAACGCATAAGAGTTGATCATTTGTGTCAGACGAGAAACCATGACTTTTACCTATGCTTCTTGAACTTTTTCTGAGTTATTCACCTTTATCAGAAAATTCCATAATAGTTATTACATTTGCATATAAAAAAATACTAAATGTAACAGCTATTATGGGTCATAAGTAGTACATGGTTCATTTTGTATCATAAGCAGGAAAAATAAATTTATTCAATTATTAAGTGTTTATTTCATCCAAGTTTGAACATAAATTTTTTAAAAAATTTAAAAAAACAAATATTCCCGAAAAGAAGAGTTTACAACCAATGCATCCTCCTGATAGTCACCTATGGAGCTGAAACATGGAATCTGACTGAAAGATTGACCTTCAAACTGAGAACCGAGCAACATGCACAGGACAGAATCATGCTCAACATCACATGGTGAGATCATAAGACAGCACAGTATATCAGGGAAAAGACAGGAGCCCAAGATATAATAGACAGTTAGAAAACTCAAATGGCAATGGGCTGGACATGTTGCAAGAATGTCAGACAAACACTGGACACCACAACTCACAACATGGATCCCCAGAGATCATATGGAAAATTGTGGCTGACAGAAAATAAGATGGCATGACCAGCTAGATAAATTCAGAAAGTACTGGTTCCGCTATGCCCATTTTAGAGAGCTCTGGCAAATCTTGGGGAAGATCTTATCCAACAACAGACACTAAAATGCTGCTGCTGATGATGATGAACATCTAAAAATAATTCAAGATAACAAGGAGTGAAAAAAATTATTTAACGCAGAAAAACTAAGTGGATTTTTTTATATAAAGCTAGTAAACAAAAGTCTTAAAACTTTGAATTGGATTCTTAAAAACAATATTCTCATTTTGTTTGTTTATCACAGAAAAATTACTTTTAATTCTTAAATTCAAAATCAGCAATTTTTCTACCTTCAATTCATAAAAAAAAATGGCAAAAATTGGCTAGCAATGATATGTTGCTTCAGATATTAATTTCTCTGTTAATTATCTTATTGTTATGAAATTTTCAGATATTGACACATGAATGTTTCACATGTTAGTATCATCATATTTTTTTACATATTTTTTGTCTGTTATACCAAGATCATTATGCAATTTGCATACATGAATTATACTGAATAAAGAACAAAATATGATAAACTAATAAAGTAATGATATAACATAATAAATATAATTAGATAATATTATTTAATCATTTAGTATAAATCAAAAAAAGCATAGTACATAACGCCTGTCAAAATTGCTGGCAGCTTTTTTTGAAAGAAAAACACAGGAAAAAGAAGCAGCAAGAATTTATTAAGAAAAATCTAGAAAAAGTCTGAACACATTTAGTAGTAGCTGTAAAAAAACAAAAGTAATAATAATTGATATAACATGTTACTGCAGGATCACTGGCGTCTTTTCCCCAAAAGAAAAACGACCAATAAAAAGAAGGGCAAGAATCAATGAAAAAAACCTCATGAAAACCATACGTGAACGCTTTTATTTCTAATCGTGAACAAGTACATTTCTATCAGAAATTAACATTTGTTCCTAGGACAGAAAAGTTCCTGATCCATTTTTTTATTTTTAAGCTGCATGGAGCACTCTATGAATAAGCGACTCAAGTATTCATCAGTGGATCATAAATTTAAAAGTTAAGTATAGCAAAAAAATAAACATCCAAGTAAAGAAAATCATTTACCGTTCTTTCAATGCTCTATCTAGTTTCAATAGACCAAAAAATAATTCACCATATATTCATGAATGTAAGATAAGATTTTTTTTTACTAAAAAAATGACCTAAAAATCATTACTTGTATCATACTTAAGTCAGTCAAAAATTGCTAATACTTTCACTTACATGAATACTGTCGATAGACACAATGAATATTAGCAAGTGATAATGCCCATTATTTTAACTCAATCCATCACCATGGTTTTATATGACATGCAGTGTGAGTAGTAAATATATTCGTTACCATAGGTGAGGATTTCACTTCTATAACATAACGAACAAGGAACAACATGTTGAAGATGAAAAAAATTCATGTTATGGTAAAAGCTGACCAAGTGCTGTAAATGGTAAATTAATAAGTGGTTATGTCTGATGACAACATTGCAAAATAACAGAACTTGCTTATATTTAAGTCAGTCAAATTTCTGAAATTTTATGCTCAATTCCAAAATTGCCTTATACTCACGATAGACTGATATTCAAAAATATACAGTAATTCAACCTTGGATTAATCATTCATTAGTTCACAAATCATTGCTTTATACTTCGTGCAAAGATCAGTATCAGTTTTCGACGTAATGGGAAAACAAATTAGAGTAAAATGTACTAAACAATTTCATTCTTGAATTTTCTATAAAAATGGGGACACTTGCCCCAGCAATAACACCAACATTCAGCTTCTACTGATGCACTGTGTATCAATGATTCTAGAAACTGTTAACATATCAATATTGGTCTCGCAGTTGAGTGGAGCTAGGGGGCTGACAATGTGAACTTTCACTCCTAACTACGTCTACAAAATACATTTTTCAGTCTTTTTGAAAATTCCTCCCAAAATAAGATAGGGGGTCAATTTTCAATCTAAGTTTATACTAAATTGGTCCTTTAGTTTGTGTGTGGCAGCATTTATGCTTGTTTTTTTTAAGAATCCAATCTTTTTTGTCGTTACCACCTACTAAAAGGCAAGACAATTGACCTATTCATTGATAATTCCAATCATTTTTCTTTTTAATCACCCCAACATGACATGCTACCAAAAGACATCGGTCACATGATGATTTCTATAGACAGACTAACCAGACCTGTTTCGGTTCTAGTATTTTTAATCTTCTACTTGTATCCAGTGTCAGAGATAGATGGAGACAGCAGTCACATTTATTTCATCCATCTACTCTTATCATCCTTCTTTTTTTTTTTACTTATGCAATTTATTATAATCCATTTACAGCCTTCAACACTTGTCGAAGCTTCACCAGAGACATGTTAATTGCACATTTGAGGAGCATCTCCCATTCTCTACCCATTGCCCGTACGCAATGATGCTGAACGAGGGGTTGGACTTTCCCGTTTGAATTTCAAGTTGTCAGACTCCTACACGAGCCACCAACCAAGGCTGAAGAGCTCAGTCTGCCTTTCTGTTTATCGATAGGTTGGGGAAGAAGAGATGGATTCATGCCTTTCCCCAGGGTATTACTTTGAAGTGAACACAAGTTGTCTCAACCGGAATTTGAATATGATTCGCTTATGTGCATTGCTAATCATTAGGCCACTTCTATCTCTGTGTATCAGGGTAAACAATAACATTAGGTGGGTAGGGATTGTAATATTTCATCATCATCAGTCTTTCAGCGTCCGTTGTTGAACATAGAACTTCCCTAGGATTTGCCAAACTTCTCTATCATGGGCATCACAGAGCCAGTACTTTCTAAAATTTGTCTAGCTCATCTCTCTACCAAATACTCTGCCGGCCACGGTTGCGTATGTGATCTCTTTGGATCCATGTCGTGAGTCACAATGGTCATTCTCACAACATAGCCAGCCCATTGCCATGAGATTTTTGATGGATTCTATGATGTCCCTGACTCCTGTCTTCTTCCAGATGTATTGTGCTGTCTTGTGGTGTGAGGCCCAGCATGTGAAAATATCAAGAAAGGCTTTCATCCTTTTTCAATAATACGTTGGGCAGTAATGCTTCTTTCAATTCCTGATCTTTTCCCTTAATTCTCAAAGCACAACCTCTAGACTACATGCCGAAATTTGCTAAAATGAATTTCAGGTCAAAAATTGGAGGAAACCGTGGTTAAATATCATGTTTTGTTTTCATTTCACAACTTTAGATAATACTTGGTTTGTGAGAGCAGAAAATGACTGAGGCTCATTGTACAGTGGTGGAGAGGCAGTCAGTGAGCAGGTAAAAAAAAAAAAGTAGCTCTAACATTCCTCATTTACTTCTTCCCACGCTCTGTTCCACAACTCATCTCAGGCCATGCAGAAAATTTTTTCTAAAATTTCATGTTGAAATTTCATCCAATCTCATTGCTATAGCAAGGCCTATCACCCAACTGTAGAAGCGAAAAAGAAATAAGATCTCTTCAGCCTTCCAGTCATGCAGGTTTTTATTTGTATGCAATTTTTATTCCCCTGCTCTATCAAATAAAATAGATTGTATGATAAAGATCTGAAATGAAAAGTCTGAAATAATTAAAATAAATAATACAAGCCTGCAGGGTCAAACTTCACACCCATTCCATCTGAAAATGATTCCTGCAACTGTTAAAAAATTATAAAATTACATACTTTTCAGTTTAAATGTCTTTATTAAAATGAAATAAGCCCAAGTATATTTCTAAGGTGAATTTCCATGGATATGTAAGAGCTGGTATTTTAGCTCAGTCAATAAGAGAGTTACTAACCAACCAGTTGGTTGTGATTACTAATCACTGTTGGCAAGATTGTTCTCGTTACAGTAGAAAATAAAGATAACACTGAACTTGGACTTAAGTTTGACGAAATTTTAGATAAAGATTTTACGAATCTTGTTTATTTCCCTTGCTTTTCAAATGTGTAAGTTGACAAGAATGTCATAAACCAATGAGAATCAAATAAACGATATAAAAAGAACAGGTCACGTTAGCCTCTCAAGAGAAACCATCTGGGTGACTAATGACTCTTGACAGCATGCCATGTTGGGAGTGAACAATGAAAAAAAATTAGAAAAAGAGCTGATCAGTGTGAATGCTTTGGCACAAACTGAAGGACCAATTCAGCAAAAACATTACGCTGCAGATTTAACCCCACACTCTGGGGGGTGAAAAAAAACTACCAAATTCTCAGTTGGTCCAAACAATTAGTAGATTGAATACACCTAAAATCAAAAGAAAAAAAATTCTTCCAGAAAAACTGCATTATGACCGAAACTGAATCTTTACCTGGATGACAACATTTTAGGATCCTTGATTGGTACAAGTTAACTGGCCTCCTTCCCACATGATTTGACTGTTCAAGATTTTTTTCCTCTTTTGTTTTTTACGTTGAGGAAGGAACAATGCATGAAAAGGTATATAAGGTAAATGAAAAGAATAATTTGTTTGTTTGATGAACATAGATGAGTTTGAAAGATTGTATAAAAAAATGATATAAAGTTTTAAAAAGAGCAAGACAGTGATGCCAATACATACATGAAGACTGGCTGAAAGTAGAAATTCCTGAAACACTAGGTGCTGAATCTAGATCTACTGAAAGTTGATACAACCACATAACATAATCTTTCTACTTAATGTCCTCTAATCTGGCCTTGTGTCGTATAAAATTTATCTTAGTTGAGCACCTATCATGCTGTGATTGTAAGCAAGCTTATTTTGCTGACAAATTGCTAAGGTAATAAGTTCGACTCACACAGGTGCTCCAGAATGATTTTGTATCAGATTAAGCAACCATGAGTGTCCCCCTGACATCAAACCTTCTCACCGAGGGAAAGGGCTCTGTAAATAGGATTTTTATAGTCAATGAACAATAATAGTACAGTGCAATTGTTTTATGTAACCCCACTCAATGCACCCATATCAGAGATGGTATTGATATTCGTTTGTGCTCACTCCATTATGTCCAGGTCATGTCATGCATCTCCATCAACAGCTAATAGCACCACCTGACATCTAGATAATACTGTACTTGCTTATTCAGAATATACATGGAAATGTTTTACACCCAACTGGAAAAGTGAGAGTGGATGCCCATGTAAGTGACAAATAGTAAATAATTATAATAAGATAAATTAAATCTAACCTTGAACGTTTTTTTTGTTTTTTTTAATCAATGTACTCATTTTTCAACTCCTATTTATGCATGAGCTACAGCTTGAAGCCTCGCATTTCGCAGGGGTTTCAACAAATTTGAAGTTTTATGAGATCTTCTAACATGATATTTTTTCAAAAAGGACCTCCAAGTTTTATATGACCCAAGGCCTCACTGAGTCTAACACTTGAAGTTTTCATCTGGTAGAATCAACCAGCTGAAATTTTGTGATGCTAAGAACAAGAAAAAAAAATTGTCACTCATTTCAAGAAAAAGAAAAAAATGTCCTTCAAGTTGACATACAAAAAATTTAAATTAAAAAAAAACCTTTTTTAGATCTGAGAGGCTGAGTCCTCCAGGAACAGTTCCATCCAAGACAACTTGAGTTGCTGAAGGCCTAGGATCTTCGGCTACTATTTTCCGGACCCTATTAACTTTCTTTGTATCGTTAGCAGCAGAAAGGAAGGCACCAAATAGGCTTGTGTCAGGAGTGACCATGGTGTCATCAGTCAAGTCAGGGTCTGTAAGACAAAACAAATCAAGAAAGGTTTATAGAGAGTCATAAACTTAACCCTCTCCAAATTGAATTTATATCTAAATTTTACTACTTTTAAATTCAATTTGCGACTTATCTACACAAACTAGCCTGAGCATATTCCTAGCAGAATATATATAATATAGAGGGGCTATGCAGTTGAGACTTATATACTCATGAATATCTGGTCCCTCCAGCTCTGATTGAATTCTGGTCTTTCTAGCTATGTATTCTTGCGTGAAAGAGGTGATGATGTACTGGTCTTTCTAGCTATGTATTCTTGCGTGAAAGAGGTGATGATGTACTGGACTTCTTTTCAACTCTAAAAGGTGAGCAGAGAAGACCAGGAAAATCATTGGAGCTAAACAAAAGAAAATCAGATCAGTAAAATATATGAACCTTTCTAAAATATACTAGTTTATTGTTAAACTCAACCTGGAAAATTCATTAATAAACTGATTTATTTCATTCACTCACTAATGATCCATTCATGCTGGTTCTCTATCAAGTTATTTTTCCCTGTAATTTTTAGTTACAAACAGAATCTATAAGATATAACTAAAAACTCGACAAATTAAGGGAGAGGTATGAACACTTTTGAGGGGGCACAGAAAAGGGGAAAATAAAATAAATAAATAAATCTAAAATATTGGGGGGAAAAAAAAAAAAAAAAAAAAAAAAAAAAAATCGAAGAACCTGTCCAATAAAATCCTAATAGTGTAAACTTTTGATTTATTTAATTACTTTCTCAATACTTAATACCTATGAGTGTCAACAAAGAGTAGAACTCACAACATCATATGATGAACGTATTGGCAATATTGCGAGTGCATTTAGAATGAATAATTAGTCTCCACAGGATTTGCACAATCATAATTATACCGGCCATTCCTGCTGGGTCATTGGGCCTTAAAGGCACAGCCATATCACTTGCTTTGGGTGGGGTGATGTGCTCTAAGAGCGACTACCCAAACACAACCCAAAAACCATGACCAAGACAACAACCGAATGCATTGGCACCTACAGCAGAATACTCAACACACATGCATCTAACCGATTTTGAAAATGAAATTGAAAACATCGAATGGGACATTTTGGTATTAGCAAAATGAAAAGACCTAGGGAAGAACTTATCGGACTAAAAAGCCAACACCCTTTATACAGCTGTGGTAAAGAGAAACGAAAATAGCGGAGTTGGCTTTCTCATTCATAAACAACTTGAATACAACGTTGTAGGATTCAAAGCTATCTCATATAGCTAGTGTCACCATACAACTCTCTCTCAGAGAGGTACACAGTGAACAGTCATCAAGTTTATGCTTCCACTTTACAGTCAACCAAATAGGAGATAGACAACTTCTATGACAACTTGAACTCTATGCACAAAAAAACACAAAAATATCTCAAAATCATTACGGGAGTCTTTAACACTCAGAAAAGACAAGGAAATGAAAGTTGTACCAGCAATTTTGGATACAAGGCACGGAACGGAAGGTGGGGGGAGATCTTATAAATTTTGCAACAGCAAACAGATTCCAAATCATGAACACTTCCTTCAAGAAAAAAACACTAGAAATTGGACTTGGAGGAGCCCCAATCACGAAACCAAAAACAAAGTCAACTACATCCTCGCAGACTAGAGCTGGTAAAATCATTATTAGAAAGATAGCCATCCTATCTAACTCATGCCTCAAACAAAGTTAAGTCCCTGAAGATTGTAACACTTCAATTATGTTTTTATACAAAATAGGGAACCTGAGAGGCCTCAACAATAAGCCTACTTAATTGCATTTTAAACTTTTCACCCAAGTGATCATCAGCTGAATCAGCAAAACACTAGATGAAAACCAACTACAGGAACAAGCTTGCTTCAGAAGAAGCTACACAACCATTGACTACCTCCAATCAACTAAAAGAGAAAGCAGCAGAATATAAAACCCCACTTGTATAGTATCTGCCGACTCTAAGAAGGCCACTGATCGAGTGGAAATATAAAATGTTGTGACAAACTAGATAGGTTCAGAGAATATTGGTTTCATGACGCCCAATAAATATATATGTCCAATGACAGACATTAAAAGGCTGATGATTACAATGATACCAGTGGCAAATGGCACATCAGTAGAAGCATGCCAAAAGATATTTCTCTCACTAATTGACAAAGGTATACCTTTAAAAAAGATCGCACCCTGTGTGTTTGATACTACAGCAGTGAATATTGAAGTAAATGGGATTGTTAAAAGGTTGGAGGCTTCTATTGTTTATGCCATTTTGGAGCTGGCCATCACATCTTTGAGTTAGTTTGTGGTGCAGCAAGAGAGATTGTCCTTGGAAAATCAGAGCTAGGAAAAGGATAGAAAAAGCAAATAGCACTAGATGAGCCTCATGGAAAGATCTCAACCCAGGAGAATCATCATACTTTGAAAAAGAAAATATATATATAATCAAACTCAACTGTGATACATGGAAGTGGGTAAGGAGTTTCCTTACTAACTGATTAAAAAAAGAGAAAGCTTTTGGAGAAGATTACAAGGGGATAGCAAAACTCTGCGTGTGTTCATTTTTACTGAAATATCTTTAGCTAAAATGGGGCCCCATTCACCTATCACCATACTTGGTATTCGTCAAAAGTGCTGAATGCATTGAAGGTGACTATGCTTAAACCTCATTTCATTAACGACATTGATAGAATTCAAAGCTTAGTCTTTTTCTATTTTTTTTCACTCCAAAGCATAGTTAACTTATATGGATTCTGCTGAAGCTCTCTAACAGGAGCTCGTCTTAATCAGAACTTAAGAGGATGTATGTAGTGCTGAACAAACATGACCAGTTGAATTAGAACAGATAGTTAAGTGTGCTTTGAATGAAATGGTAAATCATACTTAGCACTTTAGTGAAAAGAGGCCATGCATCGTAATCTTGAAAAAACAAGGCAGGATCAAAAGAAAGAGAAAAAAAAAAGCAGCTTGGACTTGCTTCTCTATCTCAAGAAAACAGCCGATACAATTTGTTGGTCCTGAAACTTACCATTTGTTCAATATAGACAATGATTTACTGAAGAAACCGGTGTCTATGTGGCTGTTATCTGATAAATACCAACATGCTATGAACGCATGCTATGAAGGGCTTTCAGTGATCAATGATGCTACTGAAAGGGCAAACAAGGCCACAATCAGAGGAATATTTCCAGACGACATATGAAAAAGTAAATGCCATGAAGGAGGTCCAAAGATCAATAGTTATTTAATCAGAACATATGATGGAAATGGCACTGACAGGATTTCTGAAGTCTAGACCTATTCATAATTAATTAGTAATAATTACTTGATTTGAATTTCATTCTTATTTATTATGTAAACAATTGAAATAAAATAACACAAAAATAGTTTAAGCACCGTGTATGAAGTAAATGACTGATTCTGGGTTTACTTATGTTGAAATTATCAACTTTCTGGGATAAGGGCGTAACTGTTGAAATATGTTGGGGGGGGGGGTTCAAATTTCAGAAATTTGCCCCGGGCTATCATACATCCCCAAAATGTTCACAATCTGTTTAATCAAGCTTAAATTAATTGCAAAACGCATATCTGCAAGCAAAAAATGTTATAACACAAAATTTCAAAACAAATGAGAGTAAAAGGGCTATTATTGGCTTGTGTATGGGCGTTGGGGAATTCTTTAAAATTCTCACTCATTTTTAACATGAAAATTTGATAGGTATGGGCTATGAAGGTGTGTATCACATGCACAGGCTACAGCAATTGACCTGAAGGGCTGAAAGTTTAAACATCTATTCATTACATCTATGAAGAAAAAAAAAATGTTTATCAGAAATCCCTCCCTAAATAGATCTTTAGAGAGGGGGGGATTCAATTTACAATGTAAGTATATGCTAAATCAGCCCCTTAGATTGAGTCCAGCACAATTCACTTTTTGTGGATATCCAGACTTTTTAGGAAATCATCACCTGACAAAAGGCAAGAAAATAACTTATTCACTGATTGCCACATTCAACAAATTTATCAACTGACCACTTCCAACATGGTATGCTGACAAAACATGTTGGTCATGTGACAGTTTCTATCGAGTGACTAACCAGACCTGCAATTGTTTAGGTCAGTAAGTATTGTGATGCTTTCCGAAAATCCTTTTTAAATAGCCTTGTAATACAGGGATAGAGTAATTAAGTGTATTTACCACATTTGGCAAGAATGTCAGATTTTGGAGAGGCACAAGCATTCTTCAAGTTTTCCTCCTCAGCAGCCAGAAGTCTACGGAAACGTTCCATGTCAATTTGGCTAGTATAAGTTGAAGTTGAAGTTGATGGAGAGCCCTCATCTACAAATTATTTCAAAAAGAAAAATATCTTAATTGAATTATAAAAGAAAAGTAGTTAGTATGGCGGACATGAAATATTTAGCAAAGAAAGGTGAAAAATTCAAACTTTTTCAACTGCTACAATGAAGTCCCCAAAATGGCAATGCTGCTGCAAGATTTGGATGAGTACATTTTCTATTTTTATTTATTTATTCATTTGTTTATCATGTACTTCAACGGCTTGTTCATTCATCCAGCTCTGTATCGCTTAATTGTAATATCTCCTGCCCCAAGACTTGTCAAAAATATAAACTAGAGTATAGCTTCAAAATCTCTGAATGTGCACTAATTTTGTATATGATATTTCAATAAACCCCAAAATAGAGACCCTACCTCCAAAGAAAATGAAAAAAAAAAAGAAAACAAAAAGAAAAAAAAAAAACAAACTCCCCAACCCCCCATTACCTCGACCGGGACTTAATTGGCCATTAAAACAAAACAAAACAAATGTGAGATTAGATTGAAGACCAACACATCCAAGTAGTAAATTCTTGCTGGGAGATGGACATGAAATATTTAGCAAAGATAGCTGAAAATTTTAGTTAATACCCACACTAATTATTTATGGCTCATCATATTTTTCTTTGTCAAATAAATGTAAATAATAAATGTAATCCAAGGCTATTATCTCATTGATGATAACAGCCAACCCTTGGTTAAAATCTCAATGAATAACAGCAATGCCTTTAACTTTTTTCTCATTTGCATTTATTTTGCTAACAAAAACTATGAACTGTAATAACTAATTATTTATGTTGGTGGAGACGAACTAAAAAGACCCAATAAAAAAAAATTTTTTAAATATAAAAAAAAATTTTTTTTTTTTTAAATCAACCTATATGTATTGAAACACCAGTGACAACATACCCAATATTTATATTCATTACTTATAGATATATATTGAACTCAATTTAGTCTGGCACAAGATCAAATGGGAAATAGCAAGATTGTGTTGCACCAATGCAGGATTGCCTGTCTAGAAAATCAGCATTCTTATTGAATTTCACTTGGCTTGAAGTGATGCCAGACAGAGGGCTGAGTGCTCAAAAGTCAGTCATCATTTCATTGTGCAACTTGTTTTTACTATTTTTTGTTCTTGAGTATTAGGTGTTATTTCCTAATTGATTGTACCTTGAATAATGTACAGAAAATGTTAATTATTCACTCTAAAATTTGCATTTTTGACTAGAACAGTGATGATTTGAAATCAACTCATTTTCAATGGGACATTTTAATCCTTCCTACTAAGTGAGAAAAACAATTAACACCATCTTGGTCACAAAGTTTGAAGGGAGTGATAGTTATTTTCTATACTTTCAACTAGAGAGCGATCAGAAAATAACACTGATTACCCAGGAACAAAAATTGCATTGTAAGATATGATTCCAAAAGTTGTTTGTGCAAATGATCTCATTTGCTATATTTTTTCTGTTATCATAATGTTTTAGTCCATTGGCCAGACAAGATGTCGTGCCAAAACTTCAGTGGTGCCATAATGTTGACTAATGAAACTAATTAGACATGCTAGAGGAGCCATCAGTGAGTAAGAATATCTCGGGCAGACATTCCTGATCAGTCACAAAGAAATTTTAGCATGATTTTCATAATGGCAGATTTTTGCAGCAGTGCCCTACTCAAAGAAAAATTCATCAAATATGATCATAGGTCTTTCCCTCATTGGACATAGACTTTCCCCAGGATTCGCCACACTTCTCTATCGTGGGTGTCGCAGAGCCAGTACTTTCTGAATTTGTCTAGCTTCAGTCACTACATTGGTAATCCACTTTTAACAATACATTATTTCATCATTGAATCTCCTTAATCAGAGCAAATTTTATTAACATTGTTTCCATCAAGTTTCAGTCCAAATTTGGAGTTGACTTTGTTTTCCTAGAATATTCCGTAGTTACATTCACTAATTGGTGAAGCTCATTTGTTTATGTTTTATCTGAATTTATTTTTATCATAGCTCTCGTCTGTTACACTCTTTCACCATTAATAAACCTGTGAACTAATTGGAAACTGTCTTCAGAGTCTTGATGATTGAGAGGCGTTTAGGTGACAATTGACTAATGCTAGATGAACTGAATGAAGAAAGCAAGAAAGTCAGCCTTCACATGAATGTCATCAAAACAAAGATCATGTACAACAATCATGTCAGAAATAAACACACAATGATCGGATTCGATAACGCAAAACTGGAGAAAATGGACCACTACATCTACAAAAGACAATGAATCTCCATGGAATCCTCAAAAGAAGAACTCAAGCAGAAGATCACTTTAAGATCGTAAGCCTTCAGCAGAACACAGAAACAAGAAAATTCCATTAGTCCTAAAAAGAGTAGTATACAACCAATGCATCCTCCCGATATTTACCAAATGTTTTTCTTAGGTTTTATTCAACAAAGAATGAGACAAAAAATAAAAGTAATTTAAGAGCTAGCAAAGTTTGAAAAGTGGTCACTCACAGAAAAAATTTTCATACAGTTCTGAGAGAGAGGGTTCTATTTACATTGTAACTATAATTCTTAACTGAACCCTTACCTTCTGTTTGATATACATAAACATACTTCCTCCAAAGCGCCTGATAGGGCATGTTACAGCTAGTATATACAGATAGGGAAAATGAGTACTTAGACACTAACAAAATTAGAAATAATCACTCAATATGCTTTCAGAGCTTACATTGAGCAACCATAGCCAGCAAAGATGGCAAAAGGTTCTATCTTTTTCTTATATGTACGTGCATTTGTTCGTGTGTTACAGTGCTCCTGGCCACACCATTTTCTGTTTTGTCTACAGACATGAAAACAAAACTTCACAAGACCCTAGCAAAAATGTTTTGTTTTTTTTTTTCATTTTAAAAAAAAAAAAAAAAAGCTTTTTTGATCTTTTTGGGACCCTAATCTAATGGGTGTAATAATAACTAGATGTTTTTTTTTTATTCTATTTTAGACGTTTTCCCAAAGTGATTTTGATGGAATTTTTTTTCAGGTGATGAATACATATTTCCGAACATACAATGCGAGTATATTAAAGGAATATTTTGCAAGTGTGTAAATACTTCTTTCCCTCTATTGTATATCATTTCACCATAGCCCCATAAATAGCCCAAACAACCACCCAAGTAGGCTATAGATTCTTCTCTATGAGTGTATGTGTCCATGTGTGTCTCTCTAGTCACTCCTTGTTATATTTTGGGGACTACAACCTTGAAAAATTTGCACGAGTATACCATATAAAAAGCAGCCTTTTGTTTAAACAAAAAAGTGCTTTTTTTGGTCTCTATGATCATTTTGGACCAACAATGCCCAAATCTTGAGCTGGTACTTTTTAGATAATTTCAGATAGAAGATCTATATTCCATTAGATAATTAGTTCTGGTATATACACGGGCAATGGTGACTCATTTATACAAGGTATATATATATACATATATTACACAACTCCATGTGATTTGGCCAATTGAGATTTGACCATCTGACATTTTACCATAGCAAAATTTCCCCAACAGCCATTTGACCATACAAGTTAATGAACATATGACTTCATTCATGCGGCCTTTTTAATTTTGTTTGTTACTTTTATTTCCTCTTGACATGCAAGAGCTTCATAAAACAAAATTGCATTTATCTATTATATGATTAATATCTTTCTTAGCAATACTGATTTTTTTTAGATGGTATTCCATGATTATTCTAGTCTTGGTGAGATAAAAAAAAAAAAACAAAGAATCTCAACCAATCATGTAAGTAGGCTCTTTAATGTTTCTATAATCTGCTCTTGAAAATCCAATTAGTTCTAAAAAGAAGAGTATATAACCAATGCATCCTTCACATAGTCACCAACTGCAAATGTGAGAATCATGCTCAACATCACATGGAGAGACTACAAGATAGCACAGTATATTAGGGGAAAAACAAGGGCCTAAGACATCATAAAAACCATTAGGAAACTCAAATGGCAATGGGCTGGTCACATTGCAAGAATGGCAGATTAAACGACATGGATACCCAGAGATCAAATGCAAAAGCGTGGCCAGCAGAATATGAGATGGCAAGATGAACTGGACAGAATCAGAAAATATTGGTTGATACAGAGAGATGTGGTGAATCCTGTGGAAAGTTTATGTTCAAAGATGGCCGATAAAAGACGGATGATGAATGAATAGGGACAATGGAAAATTTTTTTCAAGGAAAATGCCAATTCAAATGGGGGGGGGGGGTAGGAGGTGCATGTCAAAAGTGTAAGGATGTATTATTTAGGGTAACATTACCTAGACTTCATAGTTAGAAAAAACACTGCCCCACCTCCAGATGCAATCCAACCCACCCCCACTACAACACCTCAAGTAAGCCTTATAAATTTACCCTAAACCCCAAAGATCGAATGTTTGGGTTTTTTTCAAAGACTTAACCTAACCTCAGAGGAATGTAATCTATGACAGACAGTAATCGGAAATTC
>OY735232.1:47703901-47728901 GCA_963457665.1 Thysanoteuthis rhombus
GCCCGAATTGTTTGAATAAAAAGTTTTGTCAATCATCCTTAATATTTTTTTCAATTTTTAAATGATGATTCACTTTCATCTTGATTTTTCAGTTGCTTTCTTTATAGCAACTTTAGGGGAACGACCTGGGTAAAGTTTTGATTGAAAGCTATTGAAAAATTAAGACGGAAGTTGATAGGAGTTTGAAAAATAATAATAATGTTTTATAAAATACTGTAATACCAAAAAATAATATTACTGCAACAAAGTCAAAATGTCAAAAATTAAATATGGTCAAACAAAAAAAATTTATGGCGAAATATTTTTTTTTAAATGCCAGATTTGTCAAATTTGGCCATAATATGGCCAAAATGGCAACAAGAACTGATGTATGTTCACAAAATCATTCAGCTAAAAAATATAGTATTGCAAAGTAAAACATATTTTTTCAATAAGTAGTTTTATAGTTTACAAACTCATTCGCATAATTTCAATTTTTATAATAAATCATTTCAAGTCTGAATAGTTTGTTCCTAGGAACTTTAAGTTACCAAATTGCACTAAAGAAGTAAATTAATTCACTAAAATAATTCAACTAAAAAAATAATTTTAGTACCACAATAAATTGTTTTAATTCCAGTCTTTGTTGGTTATCCTTGCGCCAAGAAGTTGATATTCAGATGTTAGCTCTAAGCAAAGTAGCGGGGAGAAGTCAGGTCACACTAAAACATAATGTAATGGTTGAAAATCACTTGGATTTGTTTTATTCTCTATGTTAGAGACACCTTAAGATGCAGAGCTAAAAAAACTCTACCAACGATGAGCCACTTTAGCTGTGTTACGTTAAGATACATACATGCAAATGATTATAAATTGCATTCATCATATAAAAACATTTATTTGAAATAATCTCCCATCATTACATGGTTAACTTACCACTCAGCCGAGACAACACAAGTAGAATAAACAATGAAAGAAAATGAGGCTACTGCTGCAGGAATCAAACCTGCAACCAATAGGGTAACTACTTCAAGTGATGCTCTTACCATTGAGCTTAATAGCTACTGATAATGCAAAGGCCCAAATAACTGCTTCCATCCCAAATTCTCATCATCTTTATTCTCAGTCTATTTCTTTCAACCCCTCAATTACACATTAAGAAATTAATATATCTATATATGATCAGACAATGTTTATGAATTGCATTATATTATATAGAAAGAGACAATTGGACCAAGAATAAATATGAGAATTTGGGGCGAAAGCAGTTATTTGAGCTTTTGTATTACCAGCGACTGTTAAACTCAATGGTGAGAGCATTGCCACGTTGAAAGGGTTACCCTAAAAGTCCCATTTTCTTCAATATTTAATCCTATTTACGTAGTATAGGCTACGTAATACATCACCCATGTAACAACAGATCATTTCAAATACACACACACACACATTATATAGATATATATATATATATAAACAAAAAGAAAAAAAAATCATTATTACTAAGATTATTATTGTAATAAGTAGTACTTATGGCAAAATCAGTACTTGTATGATCATCAAAGTTAAGCAATGTCAAGCCTAGCCAGTACCTAAACTGTTTGGGAATATCAAATGCTGTAACTTGCTTATGATGAGGCAATCCCCATCAGCCATGCTAATATCCAAACGTATTAAACATTTTTGTCTTTTGGAAACCTTCAGCACCACCCAGAGGAAGGCAAAGTGGAACCTGAGCCCAACACTCCCGCCATACTAAGCGCCCAGGCATAGCAGCTAAAAGCTGTTCATCCATGGTCAACCTTGGCCGATGAGGGCCTCAGAGAATATCATAACTAGTGTAGCCATGTCATCAAAAATGACAACAGTTTTATTAACTTTACAGAAAATACCTAGAAATACCTGTGGTGTATGATTTCTGGTGACATAGAACAAAAGGTAACCTTTCTATCTAGATGTTTTCCTGAATTATGAGATAACATAAATAGTCTTATTCTTCAAACAAAATGATCTCTCAAGTCTGCCCTGTCCCATATTCATAGTGAACATTAGGTGGGTTGGGTGTTGCCATGCTGGTGGATTGTAAAAAGACACGACTATGTTTCAAATTTCTATAACTAATCATCAGTGTACTCTTAGCTTATTGGTAAGTCATTAGACTGCTAAGATCTACATTGACATTTCGAACCACAGCAATTTCACTAAATTCCATGTATCAGTTTCTCTCAGCATAACAGGAAACAAATGAATTAGTCAAAAAAATACATTGGTAATTATTATTAATAGTAGTCATCATCAACAACAACAACAGTCAAGCAATGATCAACAAAACACAGGAAAAAAAACAAATTCTGCTTTCATGGAGAAAGGGATGAGACGGTAAATAAAGTGAATTAGCCAGGACAGAGTATAAGAACAGGCATGACAGGGTGGCTACTGTAAAACACTGGGAACTATGCAAAAGACTAGGATTTGACCATGCAGACAAATGGTACTAGCACAAACCAGAGACTGCCCTGAAAAGTAGAAGCCATGGAGTATTCTGGGACTTTAGCATCCTATCCAAGTAAGAAGACCATATCTGATATTTGGTGACTGGGAAAAGAAAAATCAACCAATATCATAGAGATAGCTGTACTTGCAGAGCCCAGAGTGAATATAATAGAGTTAAAAGCTAGAAGAGTTCCAGGACTTGGCCCGGGAGCTGAGATAGGTATGGAAAATGAGGTCAGCATAGTGCCAATAATAGTAGATGGACAATGCTAAAGACATTGAAGTCAAGATTGGAAGAACTAGAGATAAGAGGAAGGATTAAAATTATGCAGACCCCAGCACTACTGCAAGAAGACTGGGGGAGGTTGCTAGAAATATAAGAAAACTTCCATTCGTTAGTAATGACTTAACGTCAAGAATAAACATGGTATAAGTGTTAGAAAATCAAGGGAAGGTTGAGACAGTAAAAAGCACAGCATTGCCAAAA
The DNA here is from genome assembly GCA_963457665.1 of Thysanoteuthis rhombus. NCBI lineage: Eukaryota > Metazoa > Mollusca > Cephalopoda > Oegopsida > Thysanoteuthidae > Thysanoteuthis > Thysanoteuthis major. The sequence continues at coordinate 47,706,858 of OY735232.1, forward strand.
TCTGCAAGGATACTGAGAAGAGTGCTGGAGACTTGAGGAGACTAACTCAGCTTTCAATGATGACCACCTGGTGAGAAAGTGCAAACCACAATTTTTGACTGCGGCAATGATAAGATAAGGACTGGAGTTTCCTGCCCTTCTCACCACATTCCTGCAAGTGCATCAGTTTGCAAACATCAGATGCTGTTTCGTTGACGATATTAGTGCTGATAAACAGTACCTTGACTGTCCTTTTCATGAATGCATAACTAAAAGTTTACCCTTCCTGTACCCATTACATCCCTCTTGTATAGATTGGAACGCAAGTGTCATTGATATCCCCTCAGTCTCAGAAATCTTTAAAACATTTCCTGTACCTAGAAATTTTGACAGTCCAAAACCAAAAATTGCCCCTTTCTGCAGATCAAAACCAGAGGCAATAAATTTCAGTGCAATGGAAAAAAAGTGTCACTTTTCAGACAGACAAGAATGCATTCTTTGGCTAGAATTTTCAAAATCCGATCTGAAATACCATTGATACCATTGACATCAGAATATTCACGAAAAGTACATTTGATAGCCTTCACTTGAAACCACTCATCACATAACTATGCCTTCATGGAAACTATCACTGATCTCTTGATTACCCAGTAGATTGTGTAGTATTGATTTTCGTCTGCAGTATCATTACAGGATGGTTATTACAAAGCAATACAACTCAGATATCCTTAACATCAACATCCTCACACACTATATCAATGACATATGGATAGTAAAATGTACAGTCAGTCATGACAAAATTTATCTTTTTTGCTAAATCCTGGCTAATATATTGAACAGGTTTTTATGTGAATGTTGATTAGCATAAAATAATCTTTTCAACAGTATATAATATATCTGAGATGAAAAATGTGAATTTTTAAGCCTATAGGGCCAACAGTTGTTACACCACATAAGCAAAATATATTTGTTAGTGAGCCATCATACAAAAAGGTTTTAAAACACTTCTGGTATCTCTCGATCAATCATCTATCTCTAGGTAACATAAATCCTCAAAAAAAGATAGTTGAAACATTTTACTTATTAACTAACACAAAATGAAAAATATCAAAATATTTTTAAAGACATGCTTATTGCACGCTGCCAAAAATTTTCTGGCAGCCCCGAGTTGTAGGTGTCTATATACAATATTATATCGCTTGGTCAGATAACATGTCAAGAGTACAAATTTCATGCAATATTTAAGGCTATGTATCATTTGCAGAGGAAAAATTTGAATCTGAAATGTTGCAATATATATCATGGAAATAGTCAAATATCTAAATAGTATACAATAAGTCTAAATTAGAAAATATGAACTCCTAAAAGTAGTAATAGTAGTGGAGTCAAAAAAAAAAGTGCAGACACCTCCCGACCTTTTCCTTTCTGGAAGTATCAGCAACCTGTCCTGAATGAGATTTTTTTTTTTTAATGAAGTTGAATGATATCACAGGACAAAAGGGAAAAACAAAATTCATTTCAAACAAACCAAGAAATAATTAAAATGATTAAGTAAATAATTTCTCAATTTCAGATTAAATTTTTTTGGTAGGTGCCATTAAGGCCCTCTGATGAAACTAACAGAACAATTACCCTATCAGGCAGATTTTCTGTCAGTCTAGACAATTATGGATAAAATCTAGATAGGTAGTTCTCTGAAATTCAAAACCACCAAAAATATCACAAAATTTACCATTAAAAAAAATTATTTTTTAATTTTGTAACGTGATTTGTACTTGTTATGTACATAAGGTTCTCTAGGCAAGCAAATTCCAAGGAAACATTTTGCTAAGAAAAATTATATTTCTTGTGTATTTCTGTATTCTGGATGGATATGATGTTCATTTCTCAGGTGAATTTTTTCATTTTTTAGGAAAAATCAATTTTTTAAGTATTCATGGAAAGGTTTGACTTACAATGTAACTATATTGCTAAACTGGATCCTTTGTGTCAGTTACGGTAGCTAAATTGAATAATTACCTTTTTGCTTAACCTTATTAACACTTACAAACCATTAGTGAAGTACGCTGGAAGGCAAAAGATGTTACACTTATCTAAATATTTGTTTCTTTGGGAAATCCATGAAGTTACCTGTAAGGTAAGGTAAAGTATTTGTCTATTTAAAGACACTCCCAATGGAGTATGATGGCCATTGAGCAACCAACCCCTCAACAGGATACAAGTCAACCAAAATGATACCTTCAACTTAATCACACAGCTTAAAATATACTCAATTAGCAGCTGAGAGCATGGAGAAATTCGTCCTAATGAAGAGTTCTCTACACTCTTTGCTCATACTGGGAACTGAACCCAAGACTTTCTGCATGTGAGGCAGACATAATAACCATTGCACTATTCAAGCAGACCGGTTACCAGTACGTAGATTTAGTCCTTTGTCTCGATAGTATTACATAAGGAAATAATTTCCCATCTGATATGCCAATGAAAGTTATGTCTTATAAAGAAATTCTTCTAAAATATGAAACAATAATGAAAGCATGTATCTTCGAATCTTCAATATAACAATTCAAAAATTCACAAGATATCATTCGTAGAAAATAAATTGTCAACAGTTCACACCACTGGTCTTTACTCCTTCAATTCCTCTAAAGTGAATAGCTTATATACCAATGGTGGTAACTTGAGTTTAGCCATGATTGGCCAATAATTTGGCACCACAATTGCTGTTCAAATTAATCACCAGTGTCATCTATCCAAATAAACTCCAAACAGTCAATTGCCAAAAGGGAAATAATTTATTAATACCTAGAAATAGTTAAACTCCTTTATTCAAGTACACACATATTGCTGGGATAGATCTATTAAGAGCATATCACTTGCCCTACTTTTTTTCTTTGTTCCCAACTCCCCTAAATTCTTCCTTACTTAGTAGGGCCTCACTAATTTTTACTAGAATAAAATTAATATTTGCAAAACCTCACTTGTACTTTACAGCATAATAATGCTAATTCTTCATCAATTTACAACTTGGAAAACTTCTTCCACAAACCATCTGAGTGATAAAGAGTGTTTTTAAGTATCTATAAACTAATCCAATGCTTTTCTGTGCCTCACTGGATAGATTATACTTTACCAATATGAAATAAACTCAAACTGAACAGTTACAGCCTTGTTCAATCAAGTTGAGGAGAAGGAAAAAGGTAGGGCAGATGTTAATTTTCTACAAGATTCGTGGGGGTTCAAATACCAGGGGAGTTGGTGATTGTCCTAGAATTGATTAGTCACCGGGTATTACCTGCTGTTGCTAGAGCCCCTATGGGGATTTTGGTTTGCTTAAGATTGCGGTAACACCAAAATTTGGGTTAGCTAAGCATTCTGGAAAAAAGTATTTTTCCAAGTCAGTTGGACCCAGGACTGTACCAGCAGCCAGACATGCTTTCTACCCCCTCTCTTGCAGAATGGGGGGCACTAGCATCAGAAAGCTAAAGCTGAGTATAGCAGCACCAGCAGACATTATAGTGAAGAGTCTCCCTTGTAATCTTTCCCTGTTGCCTGAGTCTATAGCAAGTTATTGTTAGAAAACAATGTAGCCCTGCAAATATGAATTAATAAAATTCATATCTTTTGAACAAGATGGTTGTGTGACTTTAGTGTGTGTTATTGCAATTCACAGGAAACAATAGACCCTAGGCAACGGCACTGAATCTATAATGCAGTCAACCACCAATGATCACAGCCAGATAAGATCATTGCAGGTGATGGTGTGCATCTGTCATTTCAGTCATCAAAATGTTTGATACTAGTGAAAATAGAATTACTAATAAGCAGTAATTTTATTCTCCAATACCAAATGAACTGGGATTTGTATTATTCTCTTATCACAATAGACTGGTTTGTCATTTTTCTTTTCTCCCTGAGTATACATATTTTCCCTTTTCTGAATATATATTTAGATAGTTTAAGGTTTCAACATGCTAACCTATCATAACTACTTTCCATGGGGACATTATTTTTTTTTTTTTTTTTTTTTCATAGAATGAATTATTATTCCAGATGTTAAAAAGGGTACAAAGTTTTGTACAGGAAAATTATATACATTAATATTCAAATCAAATTATTAACTTTTGTTAAAGTATTCTGCGTTCTCTGAGATACACTGCCAAGCTACATTAACTGTGCAATATACTTTATCATATATTTTTTTTCTTTCATAAAGAAACAATATCATTTAGATTATTACACTGTCTGCACCTGGTATTGGTTTAGTACTGAATACTGGAAAATATTTCATTTACTTGAATAAGTGATTATTATGTTGTTATAATATTCTCCAGCTTCAATGAAGATTATCATATCATATACTCATATCTATATCAACTTTGATCAAATAATTGAGTTATTTTAGCTTAATAATTTCAGTTTTGTTGAAAAGAAATCACCTCATAATTCATATGTATACAAGTGAATTTTAAAGATCAAAATTTTAAGATTTCACCTTTATTCTGCATAATCATAATTACTGAATGCATCTGAAATATATGTATATACATGTACAAAGAAATGGATATTCAAGCCGAAAGAATAATTATATGACCGTGTAATGACAGGAGATCATTTCAAATAAGAGTTTCAATACAATATAGCGCAATTCATAATCATATATATATATGTTTGAGTATATTAATGGATTTGCCATTGAGATGTTACTACCCACTAGAAAGTGGTTTCATTTCAACCATGTATATAAGAATACCACGTTCGATGATTAAAAGTGTTCGAAAAAACATTTGATGGAAGCTTGTTGTTATATGAGGTGGAAAAATCAACTTTAAGGTTAGTGGATAATAACAGTCAAATGTTTCAGTTGAATATGTTGGTAGAGAATCGACTCGAAGTTTTTTTTGTGTAATTAGTATTCTTCAAGATGATATCATAAGTTGGTTTGCATGCAGTTTGAAATTAAAACTGACACATTGGATTTAATATTCAGATGGGTGAGCCTTCAATAGAAATGACATGAAAATTGTGTCATGTCTGTTGTTATACCTATTGATACCTCATCATTGAAAATGTTTTTAGGGTAACCTACATAAAAATTTTCAAAAAATATGTAGTATAAAATAATATCAATATACAAGATACAGAAAAACTTGCATAAAATGATAAACTATATGTGTGGCATAATCTATACAATAAAGGGAGGTGGTGTTTGATCAACACTGCTGGGGTACCATGTTAATATAACTGTTTTGTTTTTAAAATGCCTGAAACACTTATATGGTAAACAACTGATGATCTCAACAAGAGACAATTTATACATTGTACAATAACAACCAAGTGTAGTGGGGGAAACAGAGAAAAAACACTTTTGAAGATTACATAAATTGCATTGACAGATATTGGGAAATAGGTGACTGAAGTGACACAAAAAATCTATTGAAAAAGTTTTTTAATGTTCAGTGTTTGAAGCTGTAAAGCTTTCTAGACATTATACAAAATTCATTGATTCTTCAAATGACCTCAAGCAAATATCATAATTATGCTCTTTCCATTTTTCTAAGAAGTATTATATCTCTTATCACTGAAACATTCCCATATCAAATGCACTGTTGAATAAAGATACACCTGAACTACCCAGTAACAGGAAAGCTGTATGCAGCTTTCTCTTTGAGGACTGTTCACCAGCTTTGTCTCTATGGCCATTTCAGTTATCAAAAATGAGATATATGTTGGATGTGACTTGTTCTTATATGCTCATAAATAATTGATCTTTAAATATGTTCTGATACCCAGTTCATATGACCTAAAAATGTCCCTTTAATTAATCAAATTTCATAATTTTCTCAGGGACTTAAAGCAGTATGGGCTCACTGTATTTGCCACAATCATAGTGTACATAGATTGATGGGTCAATTTTAAGTGTTTGGTGTTGTTTGGGGTCCCAATCTGTCCCTGAGAAACTCAGTTTCGAGCAACGGGGTGCTTTTTGTTCTTTGCACCTAAATTCAAAACTGCCCTACAAAATATTTGAATTACTCACTTGTGGGGCATGCACACCACATTCTGAATCACTAGGCATAGCTTCAGTGGCTTGAATATTGGAGTGATACCTTTATATTGATGTCTTGAGTGACAAGTACATGGATACGCACGACACTTGAGTGTATACAGAACACTTTAAAAAAACTATATCATGAAAAGAAATTTAAGACATTCTGAAAACACCCCAAATTCCTTGAAAGCAACAGTCCACTAATAAGACAGTCATTCCTTGAGGCTAAAAAATAGCATGTTGTATGGAGTATGGAATTTCCCCAGAAAAATAAAATCTGTTCAAGTGTAACAGGAAGTTAAATCAGATATGATCATCGTCAGCAATTTGAAAAAAAAAAGACAATACAGATCTGGTGAGTCACTCAATAGAAATTGTCACATGATCAAAGCAATGCTGGGGGTGATCAATTAGAAAATTTGTAAAAGGGGTGATCTCAGTGGTAATTACCACACTCGCCTCCTATTGTGTAAAAAAGTTTGAATTTTTTCAAAAAATAAGCATGGTTGCTGGCAGACACAAATTAAGCATACACTTGATCTCAGAACAAAATCCTGTTTTGGAGGGCAATTTTTATGAAACAAATAAATTTCCTCTAGATACAAAGAGTAAATGCTTAAATTTTCAGCTCACCAGCTCTATTGTGCAGCCTGTACATGCGACTTGGCCAGCCAGACTCACTTGGAAACAGGAAAAACCTATGTTGATAGTTTTTAACAGTAGGAATCTGTTTTTTTTTATTTGAATTGAAAATCTATCCAAAAGAATATTCATAGCAAAGAAACACAACCGATTATTGGGTATCCTTGGTTCCAGAACTATGCCAGATTATCAATTTTGTCAGATCGACAGGTCACCTGATAATAATTCAGTTGTACACTTCTAACACCAATTATGCAGATCTCACAATCATTAGGACTGTTAGGAACTTCAATCAAACAAATATTGAATATCATATGAATAGTTAAATGCAATATATTGATATGAATAAATATAAGTAAATTAAACAAATACAAATATCATATACAGTTGATGAGCCAACAGCATGTTTCATACAGCTTTTCTACAGAAACCGCAATCAATTTTACTCAATAATTTCCATTTCTTGCATCAATATAGATTTGTGTTTGCATTTTACACAACGAGTGACACCACCACTAAGGATGAATATATCGTGGTGAGTTCTTTTGTTGAGAAATGAATAATGCGATGAATGTTTGAGGCAAAGGATTTGGGATCATTGCAGTTTGAAGTTGGTGCCTAGAAATGTGATTGCAGGAATGCCGGCACTAATGAGCCTTGGACTGTGTGCCTCCAAGGGTTTTATAGGGGTTGGAGGAGGAAGTGATGTTTTCGATATCTAGCTTAAAGAAGTGTTTCATATCCAGTTCCCAACTACAAGAATTGGGGGCGCTACAAATACAAAAGAATTAGACTAAGAATATTATGAAATCGATGAAGCAACTAGTAACTTCTGTAATATGAACGATTGAAAGATGCCTGTGGCCACTCAGTGAACTAGTATGAGAACCTTTAGAAATTCAAGTGTTTTTGTGGTGCTAGTAGAAAAAGTTGCCGACTGAAAAAATACTTTCAAGCTACTTCGATTGCCAAAAGGCAAATAACATTATTTTGTTCAGATCCGACAACTACACTCGACCGCTTATTCTGTGACAGATTCCCCCCCCCCCGCAACTTATTCCAAACCCCCAAGAGTAACGCAAATCACAAAATCACTCTAGTGGATTAAATTTTGATACAGAGCAAAGATGAGGTTTATAATTGAATCATGCAGAGAGCACTAATTTTCTGTCTTATCACTAAAGTATAGCAGTATCAAACTGATAATAGAGATGTCCCTTCTATTCTATGCCTGAGCTGAACAGCATCACCAGCAATGACATCTGGTGCCATATCTAAGGAATCATACCAATCGGCCCAGCCAGAAAAGGAACCAGACATCTTCATGGTAGCAGAACAATCTTTTGTTGATAACCTTCACTGAAGCAAGATCATCTACTGTTGATAACTTTTACTAAACACTGCATAGTCTGCTTGCCTTCTTTTTTCTTTCTATCTTTTTATCTCGAGAATTGATTTTAAAAAAGGAAAAATGATGAAGTAGGACAAGGCAAAAATATTCTTTCTTTGTCCACTCTCTATACTGTAACTTCCTATCTTTACCAACACTATTTCTCTCTTATTAATCAACCTTTTATTTACATAACAGTTTTTTCTCTTCATTAGGCACACTGTCTATCTGTCTTTAACAACTCTTCAGATCATAGAATTCATTACAAACGCCATTAACCTATCTAAAGATGGGTCTTAACATGAGATATTACCCGTTCAGAAAACAGTGTACTTACATTGCAGTCAAAAAGGAATTAGAAATATGGACTGCATTAAAAGACAGATGAAAAGTAGAAATATCCTATTTTCTTAACATTAAAAGGAAAAGCCAGGGGAAACTGTCCTTGCTGAAGTCAAACCAAGTGACTCAAGTACAAACCTTGTTGTTGATGCTATCATCAAAGCCTGAGACAATTTATATGGCCTTTCAAAACTTCATCCAATTTAGACAGCCATCAACGAAGTCTATCAAAGACTATCTAATTAAATGAAATTGTAAGCCATGTAATGGACCTTTCTAGAGGCGTTCTAGCATATTACATACTTAGCTGTGCTAACCTGACCAATGAAGCTTTTTTATGCAGAGCAACATCCATTAAATTAACATTTGAACACATGAAAACACAAATAGAACGAGTATTCATCTCCAATAATAATACTCCAATTACCGCATGTGATATTGATCTTCATTTTATGATTGGCCATGATGACTATCAACATGATGCCCATGAATATTATGATGTGAGAGATCAAGCTCAGGATATCAGTGGTATAGCAAAACAGTATCAAAATTTTGAAAACTCAAATACCCCTTCTATAAAGGAAATATTCTGGCAGACTGCTATTTTTAGCATCTAGTTTTCAGCCAGAATCCCAATTTAATGCAGATTTTTTTCAAATTACAATAGATTAACAACTTGCATGTAATAACTGCAAAACTTTTATTATGAAAAGTCTTAGCTAACTATAAACCCTGAGACTCATTAAGTTACCCTTAGAGAAAAAATTAGTGCAATCTCTAGTGACCAGAATGAACCCAAATTTTTTACACATCTGCAAATGAGTAAAGGAGACTGCTATAGAATCAGCATTTCAAAGTAAAATTTCCCATAACAAATTGGCCATTATAAAACAGATAGGGGTGAGCACAAATGCAGACCCCACACTATTATTATCAAGTTGCAAATTATCCAAATTTCAATATGGAAATCAGATCATGATTATTTGGCTGAGTAGAAACTAATCTAAATTTAGAAGATCTTTTCCATTTGGAATGAGGACCAAACTTTTTTTTAAAAAGATGCTCATTTTTTACCAGCATCATTTGAAAAATACTACCCTAGGTTTAATGTTCCCCATTTTGTAATAGAGTTAGGATTCGAGAGAGGTACATTTGTTATATTGAGGTACATTTGTTATATTGGGGTCACATTCAAGAGAACAATCTTGAGTACGAGACTGCCTCCCATGCAAACAGTTTCTTGCAATAAATAGATTCAGAGGAAAAATTAACTAAAATTCATGTTTTAAAACATTTGTACCATCTAATTGACATTATTACAAAAGAACATAACAAAAATTGTTAATACTAACCAAAATAATAAGCACTAAGAGCTCCACACAAGCACTTTTGTATCAAAAGGTTAGTTAAAATTAACTATACAAACGACTACAGATAATTTTGTATGTGACTGTACAGAGATGAATTGTAAAACAAGTAACTAAGATTTTTGCACCAAAACAATAAAAAAAAAGAAGAAATGAAGCAAAGAATCACACTAGAATGGCAAACTTTCAGTAGAGCAAGCTCAACTCTCAAGACCAAGAAAATCCCGTTAGTCCCAAAAAGAAGAGTATACAACTAATGCAAGTGCCCGATAATCAACTATGGAGCTGAAACGTGGAACCTAACCAAGACACTGACCCGCAAACTGAGGACCATGCAATGTGAACAGGACAAAATCATGCTCAGCATCACATGGGGAGACCATGAGACAGCATACTTTGTTATGGGGAAAACAGGAGTCTGAGACATCATAGAAATCATTGGAAAATTCAAATGGCAATGTGCTGGCTATGTTACAAAAATGGCAGACAACCAATGGACATCACAACTCACAACATGGATCCCCAGAGGACAAATGTGAAACCGAGGCCAACATAATATGAGGTGGTGAGATGAACTGGACAGATTCTGAAAATATTGGCTCTGCATGCCCATGATAGAGAGATGTGGCAAATCCTGGGGAAGGTCCATGTCCAATAATGGACAATAAAAGACTGATGATGATGAAGCAGAGTTATAATCATCCTTGAATTTCTTGAATTAAGCATCATTAATTATAATTCATTTTTGACTAGTATTACTTACATTTTGTTATTGCTGTTTATTACATTAGTAGTATCATGTGTTATAGTATCTGAATTTCAAATATGAAGTAATGTCAACAATTGACTAGTAGATGATTTTTTCTCTTTTCATCTGGGATTTCCTCAATAAAAACCTGGAAGAGAATTTCCCTCAGCCAGTTTTGCTTTTATTTTTTTTGAGGAATCTAACCCTAACCTAAGAGAACATGTTTTCCTTAGAGCAAAAATCCTAACCCTACCTCTAAACCCAAGTTACCAGCATAGAAAGAAGAATGGGCTAACCGAGTTCTAATTTTGGCCAAAGCTGCTAACGTTCACTTCACACCAATTCCCTTGGAAAAGGCATGAATTCCATTCTCCCAGTTGGAGCCCTTCAGGCAGTTCATCTTGGGCATGACGCTAGCAACTCAGTAAAACATATTTGCTACTGAAACTGCAATACAGTCCTATACACCATGAGAAGTCTAAATTAATTTTTTTTTCAATCATTCGCCATTACACAACCTGTTGAAACACAATCCACCTTACCTTGGTTTTGCTGTTCATCATTTAAAGCAACGGAACTCATGACTCGGTTGCTCAACAAATCCAGACGTGATTGATATTCTGGTAATTCAGTTGGCAAATTGCTGTAACAAAAGATTTTACCATTTAAAATCTTTTCAAATCAGAAAAGAAAAAGTGAATTCTTGAAAAAAAAAAAAAAAAGAAAAAAACAGTAGCTTTCAAATCATTTAATTGAGTTTCTACAATAACAATCAATATCATTTTTTTATTCAATAAAACTGGAAAATAAAGCATGCCAGCCAATAATACTATATTTCAGCTAACTGTGAACACTGAAGGATTACAGAATTTTAAAACACAAAGAAAATATTTAATTTTACATTAAATTTAGATTTACTTTCAAATTCATTCTTAATTTCTAATAAGAATATGCATATCTTGTTTAACTTGAATTTTTCATTTTAAGAAAATTATTTCAAATATATTGCATTGTTATACATGAAATGCTATTTTATTAATATGTTGTTGGATGATATAAGAAAAAAAAGTAAATATTTGATCAATATATTACCCGTTTCAAGCAATAACCTTTTTCCAAAGATTCACCAATGATATACACCATCACTATAAAATTCTTCAGGTTTAGTGATCTCAAAATCAACAAAAGCACAAATCACAGCTTCTATATCTTTGAACCTTTTATAAGAAATATGAAATTCAAAATTCTTGAAAGGATGATAATCTGTAGAATAAATATCAGGTGAATATTGAAGATGCTGCAAGACTTCATATTCCGATTCTCTAAACTTGGAAACAGTCAGCTGAGAGATGTGTGGTCTACCACAGTCAGGGAGCATTTCATGCAGTTAACATTGGACCCATTTTTCAACTTTTTGACCTTTTCAACTTTTTAACCTTGAGACTACGTGTGATGGTCACTGTTGGAATCCTAAAGTCTCCAGAAAGTGCTTGGCTACTGCTGTCAATAATTATTCATCATTAGGAACACGTTTGGGCCTCCCTCAGGGTTTATTATTGGGATACATATTTTCACCTATTGGACCAATGCTGAACAGTTTGCACTGTAGTATTGTTCACTCCAAATACTTTGTTGACATTATCAGCAGTTTGAGCAATCCTCCTTTGAAATCATATTTGAAAACTAGTCTGACTTCTTGGGTAGATACCATTGGCGTTTAGGGCCTAATAACTTCCAACAATAACGAATTAAACATTTACATAAAATCATCCAAAAAATGCGATAGATTAGCAAATATTTCACTTCTAGCAATATCCTCCATGATGTAAAAAGTAAATCATGTGTAACAACCTAATACGCATTTTTTTAATATAAGCACATTGATTTACCAACTTTTTAAAGACAGCATCAGCATCTGATCCTGGAGCTGAAGTCACAGATGGGAATGCCTGGTATCTCTGAAAACAAAAGACTCATCCGAATTAAATAAGGTAGAAAATAGCTGCCGACATCAAGAAAATAATTGTTTCTTTTAAATCTAAAATAAAAAATAATTGAGGATCAAAAAAAAAATTAATAATTCAAGATCAGTATTTGCAAGATTCAGGGATAAAGTGACAGATTGCTCGGTAATAGTTACACATAATGTCGTAGTTATTTGTGTACAAATCACATCCCTAATCATGAAATTATTATGAAATCCTAGAAAAAAAAATCATCTCTGAAGTATAATATGCACACACTTTTCTGTATTTGAGGTACCTAAATTTCAGCTTTATTCAACTTTTTTATCTGATCAGTATCGACCGAAAAAAGATTTTAAATAATCTACTTTTGGCTTTGAAAACAGACAGCCGTGAGGCAGTCTAAAATGTACTTAAAATTAATGTGAATGAAATATTTCAAACAACTCCAGATTGGTTACTGAATTAAACTCTTTTTCTTCACATAAGTTAGCCTGGACAATAGACATAACTTACATGCGGTTCTGCCGTCTCAAATATGGCCACACATTAAGCAGAGAAAAAAGGGTAATAACTAGCTCCCATGCATAATACGTACTCCTTCAATATTCTTTTTATGAAAACCTAATAATAATGGTTATCAGTTTTGTTTTAGCAGAGGTTTCATTTTGTTTCATCCACAAATTTTCATAATTGTACTTTCCATTCAGTTCCACAATGAAAATAGAGTTATTTTTTCAAGTTTTGTTTCATTTTTCTTTTTTCTTAAAAAAGTTTATTATTCAATAATATACGTCTGACCCTCGAATTATGCACATCTCACATCTTTAAAGCATCAGGATTGTTAGAAACTTGAATTATGCAAATATCAAATACAATGTTAATGGCATAATACAATACATTGATGTAAATTATATGGTTCTGAACCAAAACACTGTGATAAACAACACAAATTATACATTTACACATATTTTTCTGGTTATGTATATAGAATATCAATGGTGTATCTGGTCTAGACTCTTAGATATGAAAAGATAACATGATGTTTTGAGAGTTACAAAGCAATGGACACTGGCTTTTATATATGTATAGAAAAACAAATCATCTCTATTCTAAATATAACCAAATGCATAAAAGAAAACCTGAATTTTGACCTCAAGTGCTGTTCCGTTCACACCTTTTTTTTTTAATGATCATCACACAACAAAAGACAAGAGAAGTAAGTTATTTATTGATTACCCTTTTCGCAACAAAAAAAATAAACAAAAAATAAAAATACTGTCACTTTGCACTTGAGTACACAGCTGTTCAGTTGAACATCTACTTAAAATATTTCAATACATACTTACTTTGGGGTTATCACCACACACATCTTTCACATTATTCATCAATCTGTCCGAGTAATTCAAGACAGTCTGCAGCTGGAAAGAAGAAGAAAAAAATATAATTAGAAAATGTGGCTAATTTAAATGGGAACAAGGGGTAGAAATAGCCACAGTGCAGTTTTAATCTTTTAGTATTAAAACAATCTTGTTACATACTAATTTACTTGGACTAGACAGATTTGGGACCAGATATCCTCCAACATGAACAGCAGAATGAGAACAATCTACCCCTGTAGATTGAATAAAGGGGTTGGTTCAAAATTCTGTGAATTACAGCATTTTTATTATTAAGGAAGAAGCCAGCTCCACTAAACTCTGTTGTAACATGTTGATTTGACTGCTACAAGATATCCTCTAACATGAACAGCAGAATGAAAACAATCTACTCTTGTGAAGTGAATAAAGGAGTTGGTTTGAAATTCCCTGAAGATTACTGACTACAACAGACAACTGAAAAAAGCCAGTGTAACAGTATATAATATTGATAATTCCTCATCCCACAAAGTTCATGATTATAATTCAATGATATGCCTCTGCCCCCCTAGTTATGCACATCTCGTATCTTTAAAGCATCAGGATTGTTAGGAGCTTAAATTAAACATATATGATGTCAATGGTTAAATGCAATACATTAATATCAATTATGAAGTTCTGAAATACAATGAACAAAACAAATTATAATTTTTATACATATTACAGCAGAATGAGAACAATCTATCCCAGTGAATTGAATGAAGGGATCGGTTTGAAATTCTTTGGAGGATAGTAACAACAGACGCCTGAAAAAAACTAGGGTATACTGGCTAAAATGTTGTGACTATAACAATCAAAATGAGGGCAATAGTCTGAGTTAATCAGTGTATAATATTGATGATTCCTCATCAAAGAAATTCAGACCAAAACAATCTTATCTCATATTTTGATATCAACTACAAGTTGGCCATGTGGTATTGTATGGTAGAGTTCAGTCCAACAGGAATATTTTTGGATTTGCTCCCCTCCCTACAAAAAAAATGGTATTACCTAGGCAACTTTGACATTGTATTCATCATCATCAAATCTCCCGTATTTCTTAAAAAGGAAAGGAAAAAAAATCCCACATAAAACAAACAACCAACTGCAAGATTAGAAGGTTCTCTTTTCATTCCAAATTGTCACTAACACCATATTTATTGAATGCAAGATGTTTGAAAGTAAGTGAGTAAATTTGAAACTTTATCAGGATTGCATTTTTTGAGTACAATAATTGATAACACATTAATCTATTTTTCATATCTATAAACCAATTTTACCCAACCAGTGGTGGCAAATATTTTCCATGAATATATCATTATTGGCTTACCCCCCCAAAAAATGGCAGATGGAATTCTTTTCTTTGACTTTATTAGAAAGTACTAGGATATTCTTTGAGAAAAAAAAATTTTAATGTTTGTATAGAGGACTGAAAAAAAAAACTGAGGATTTTTTTTTCTGTTTTTTCATAAATTCATTTTTTTTTTCTTTGTCTCATCAAAAGAAACTTCGAGTGTATGCGTGCAAGGCAGAAAGTGCACAAGTTCGTAAGATATAGCAGGAAAATATAACCATGACAGACCTATACATGGGAAGCAAGAGACGAGCCCAGATATGAAAACGGGTAGCGCCAACAAGTCACGGTTGGCTTACTTGCTTACTTTGGTTTGTCAATTGCAACAATTGGAGGTGTATATGTAGTGATATCAAGAGGAGGAAGGAAAGAGAGGAGGAAGGAAAGAGAGGAGGAAGGAAAGAGAGGAGGAAGGAAAGAGAGGAGGAAGGAAAGAGAGGAGGAAGGAAAGAGAGGAGGAAGGAAAGAGAGGAGGAAGGAAAGAGAGGAGGAAGGAAGGAGAGGAGGAAGGGAGGAGAGGAGGGAGGAAGGAGAGGAGGGAGGGAGGAGAGGAGGGAGGGAGGAGAGGAGGAAGGAAACGAAGAGGGAAGGAGACGAAGAGGGAAGGAGACGAAGCGGGAAGGAGACGAAGCGGGAAGGAGACGAAGCGGGAAGGAGACGAAGCGGGAAGGAGACGAAGCGGGAAGGAGAGGAAGAGGGAAGGAGAGGAAGAGGGAAGGAGAGGAAGAGGGAAGGAGAGGAAGAGGGAAGGAGAGGAAGAACAAAAAAGAGGAAAAAGGAAGAAGGAAAGAGAGGAAGAAGGAAAGAATATCTGAGCAGATTTTGATCTACAGATCACTGCTGTCTATTCCTGTTGTGTATTTCTTCTGAATCTTTACTTTTCACTACTTTTCCTTTGTCCTTTGCTCTATGGGTTCTACTCCATGGTCACCGTCATCATTTTCTTCAATGTCACTTATGGTAATGCCATTTCCTTCAAATTCACAACTACTGCTCTTTGTTTTTTTTACTTCTAACTCTTTTTGCTGTTTCACATTTCTTCTTTCTCCTCTTCATCAGCTTTGCTACGCAGATTCATTCTGACAACACTTCTTCACACACTTCTTCCTTTTGGTATTGAGATGAGCTTCAAGTGTTGATGAACAGAGATCTGAAGAGGTCACTCTAAAAATAGCTTCTTGGAGTTGTTTTCAGGATTGTAAAGGTTGTGAATCTTCACCTTTTAAAGCCGTTCTTGATAAATTTTGTCAACACAATTCAGGGAATTATACCATTTTTAATATTAAAAAGAATCCTGCATCACTAAACTCTGCTATAGGGTCTGCCAAAGTCTCTTCAAGAGAGATATCAAAACTGCCTTGTCAACATACATTCTCTGAACCACTTCGAGAATATTTTGCCAAGAGAACTTTCGTGGCTTGAAGACACCAACATCGCAAGGTTGCAGTGTATGCAACATGTGCGGAGGAAGGCATAGAAAGATTACATTCTTGTCCTGGAGAATTTGTCTATGTTCTAAGTAATGTGATTTTAGAGGTTTTCAAAGATCAAAAGGATTGGTTTATCCAGGTCTTTTATGTTAGGGATAAAACAGGACCACTCTTCAAAAACCTCTGTCAGTTACCTAGATTCGGATGGAGCATAGGAGGCTCCTCTCAGTCCACCAGTCATTCATGATTGATAGCAATGCTTACCTTTGTAGACTGAGAAAAGAGTCAAGTTTTACCTTTAACTGAAACAGAAGAAGACCAAGTGGCAAGTCTTGCCAGAGGTTGCAGTTTATGGAACCATTCTTGGCACTCTGAACATAAGTCTGTTCCAATAGAGAAAGTGATTATCATGTCAAAAATAATATTGACCACAAATAATGAATTCTATTGATTTTATGACCATTGTTTGGTATTTTTGCTTGAAAAATTTGTCGATGTGATATAGAATAACCCAATATTACTTTTTAATAACAACCCATTTGACTTCATGGCATCTATTTTGATTTTTAGAAAAGCTATCAAGTGTAGCTTTTTCAAACTTGGGATGAAGATACACCTATACCTTGCCTTGCAAATCCTGCAAACCAAATTTAGGTATGTCTTATAATTTTTCTTCTAGAACAAAGCTTGTGAAAGTATGATTTTACAAAAAGATTTTTATGAAAAATGGCTCAAAAAGGGGTAAGGATTAAAATGTATTTTCACAGATGATACTACAATAGATAGAGCACTTATTAGGCTTTATTGCTGTGGAATCAGATTTTTTTTAATTAATTAATAAGAGAGCTATAAATTACAAACAAAAATATACCCATTTGACCCTATATTACCTTATATATTATCTTATTATGAAGTCAATATTGTTTCTTTTTTTTGTTTAGCATAAGTAAAATTTTCTGCAAGATTGTCTCTCTGAAACTATTTGTAGAATTGAGTTACCTATAGGAAATATCCAAGCTGATCCATTTCATTAAAAGACATAATATTAAACAAAATTACAAACATATACTGAAAGTCTTTTACCTATTCTATGGTAAGTTGTTTTTTTATCCAAAATTGAAACAAACAAAAAAAACTAAATCCTCCTGAAGATAATCTGAAATATAATCCAAAATATACATATATTTAAAATCAAACTATGTAATTTCTCCTACACTTAAAAATAGGAGGAACCATGTGTGAATTTTGCACACATATACAGCCTACTTGGATCCAACTAGAACTATCTTAGGCACTGAATGGAGTCAAAAGTTGAAAAAAAAAAAAAAGTGGCTCAACCAAAAATCAACCATTATGATATAATAGATTTTCATTTTTACAACTGAAAAGATCTTTTTAGGCAGATATAGATCTACATCCTCTCCATATGAATAGCACAATAACTGACACAGCCTCCTATTTCACTTTTTCATTATTTTTCTTTTAAATATACACATTGCATGATGTTATATCTACAACAGCATAGCTTGACCTCAGAAGATCATGATAGCACATGTTGACATGAAACATCAGTTTTAAACCTGATGGAATGAAAACAGAACATCTCCTCAGGTCACGTGATTTAAGTATATGTATGACTATGTTTAATCATGTAAATATATAAAAAGCAGTTATCTACCCACAGGCCAGGGCATTGCCTGATTTGGAAGCACCCTGCCCTTCTATGCAGTCAGAGATAGTCTGCTGAAACAGGTTCCTTGTCTGACCAAAGAAAAAACATTACTTTTTATTTCCATTACCATCAATTTATATGGGAAAACATTTTCGAGCGTAAGCATAACCCAAAAAAAGGGTGATGATACGATAGGCCAAGTCATTGGGGGTTGGGGTGGCGGAAGGCAGAGGAGGCTAGGGGTGTAGAATAGGCAAGGGAAGAGTGCATGCTACCTCTATAACAGCTGGCTGCTAAACAAATGTTGAATGTTATTTCAACATTTTTTTTTTTCATAGAAGTGAAAAAGTGGCATAAAACTAACTCTCAAAAAGTATGGGATGCCTCTATTTAACTCAGGGCTCCTAAACCTTTTTCTTTCCCTAGGACCCCATTTCGCTTATTTTTTTAAAGAAATACCTACCCATCCTACCATGAAAAAATAATTCTCAGTGAAACTAAAATGACATTTTACTCACGTTGTCTTCACAAAGTGTGCTTACAAATATATCTGGTGAATTCAACTTTGTAAAATAGTCAGTTGTCAGATAATCATGGTACATACACACCAACAGAGAATACTTCAATTGTAGTTAGATGTATCTTTATATGCACACATCAGTTATACTACATTCCTTTTATTAACTGAAGCCACATTCAGTTAAATATAAAGATGGAAAGCACGACAGTACTTCAGCCATTTCAGGCCACGTGTTTCGATGGAACTATTTAGTTGAAATTGACAGCCACAGTTCGGCCATTGAAGCGATTTTGAATTTGCCTTCACCAGTGCTTTTCAACAAGTTCCTGTTGGATATTTTCACAGATTCTATATCACAATCAAGAAATTATGTGACAATCTATCGCCCCCTCAGCTCATCTTTTGTCCCCTTGGGGACAATATTGTCCCCATTGAGAATGGCTGATTTAACACCTTCTTTCATTTAATATATATCTGTGGGTGAAAATTAAACCTCTGGCGTCTTGACTGACAATACACTTATTCAATTGTATCGATACACGACAGTTTAACAGACATTACTCACTTAGCCATGTGCTTTATACAAAGGTCACAAAAGAAACCAATTCGCTTCTTTTTACCTATATTCTCGAATGGGTTATACGACATCAACTTCAATTACCAAAAAGATATCATGAATTTAAATTGAAAACCTATCACTTACTTCGTCCTGATTATACAGGATTTCTTTCATGATAGCCAGCTGTTTAGGGTTTAGTTTCCCAAGAGTTGATATAAGGTCATCTGAAAAATAAATACCAAATCTGGTTAATCACTCAAAAAAAAAAAAACATTACAAGACCAACGTCTCTTGACAGCATGTGGTTTTAGGAAGTAACCAATTAGAAAACTGGGAAAAGGGGGTGATCAATGAATGAGTTACTTCCCTCACCTTTGGTGGGCAGTGATCGCTCAAAAAGTCTGAGTTTTCAAAAAACAAGTGTGAACGCTGCTGGCACAAACTAGGAACCAATTTAGCATAAACTTACATTGTAAATTCTATGGTGACAGTTTAGCTTGACAGTTTCTTTCATTAGGAAATTTAGTCATGGGTGAATGAAAGTCTGTAATAAAGACTCAATACTGAAATAGTTTAACAAACACTGATTTAAACTAGTATAAGTACTCAAAACAATATTAATGATCAACTGGTATTGCTAGTATCATTACAACTACCCCCGGAATAATTGCCCCTAGAGGACAACTGCTGGTCTCCTCCTCCCACCAGACGATTTCTCTTTGGGTAAGATATTTTTTGTCGACAGCAATTATCTAGGGGGCAGTTGTCTTAGAAACACACTTGATATCACTGAGAAAGAAATGACTATAAGTATTAAGACTAACCATCACAGACAAAGTTGTCTCCAAGCTCAAAAGCCAGAAGATTTAAAGATTAATGCTTTCACTAACTGAGTTACCCCTTCAAGGACATATATCCCAAGGTTTCTTTCATCTTTTAGACATCTACAGGGACATTTTAATTCAAGCATTAAGCTCTGGGTTAGTAAGGAAAAGTTATTTCAAATTTATCTTCCAGCCTCAGTCATTCAGATCTAACTCTATATATTTCTTATTTTCTCCAAACTCTTGATGTGTCAACATGTTCTTTATTTACATAACACCATGCAATGCGATTTTTGTTCCTAGTTAGGGAGCATTATTTTCTGATTGCTTATGTATAAAAAGTACAGGAAATGGCTATTATTCAATTCAAACTTTGCTTTTGTGACCAGGACAGAAATATTCATTTGTAATTGTTTTTCTTACTTTATATCATTAAAATATCCAAAATTGTCATCCAATTAAATATAAGTAGATTTGGGATGTATATATCACTACGTTTCTATGATCGCTGGGATATACATGTCCTTTAGATGTCTTTCAGAAGTCTACCGGGACATTTTAATTTAGGCATTAAACACTTTAATAGCTTAGTCTTAAGAGGATTGAACCATCTGTGCCAAAAATGACTGTATGATGGTATTTATCAATCTATATAACAAACAGTGTGAATGTTTGTTTCTCTATCCTTGACAATCATCTTCAGTCTTTATTCGTTCGTCATTGGACATAGACCTTCTCTAGGATTCGCCACATCTCTTTATCATGGGCGTAGCGGAGCCAGTACTTTCTGAATTTTCTAGTTTGTCTTTCCATCTTGTATTCTGCCAGCCTCAGTTATGCATGTGATCTCTGGGAATCCATGTGGTGAATCATGATGTCCATTGGTTGTCTGCCATTCTTGCAACATGACCTGCCCATTACCATCTAATTTTTCTAGTTGATTCTTTGATAAGTCCGTTTTCACCCTAATATACTGTGCTGTCCTATGATCTCTCCATGTGAGGTTGAGCAGGATTCTCACAAGAATGCGTTGCATGCTTCTCAGTTTGTGGGTTTGTCTCTTGATTAGTTTCCATGTTTCAGCTCCATAAGTGACTATCAGGAGGATGTTTTGATTATAGACTCTTCTTTTGAGAATTAATGGGATCTTCTTGTTTTTGAAGGTTGAGCTTGCTCTGCTGAAGGCTAGCTACCCTTGAGTTATAATTTGCTTGATTTCTTCTTTTGTAGGTTTCATAGAGATTTGTTGTCCAAGGTAGATGTAGTGGTCTATTCTCTCAAGTTGTGCATCTTTGATCTGGATAGTTGTTCTTATTCTCAATGTCGTTATTGCACATGACCTTCGTTTCCCTGAAGTTAATGTGTAGACTAACTTTCTTGCTTCCTACATTGAGTACAACTCTCGCACTAAACGGTAACAATTTTGCTGATAAAAATATCTCTTGCTCATCATTTGAAACAATGAACTATTTCACAGTCATTTTCTTATAAAATTTCAGATAAGATGTGAACATTTATTTATACTACTAACAACTTTAAAGTATTTAACAATGATATCTTAAAACGAGTAAGAGAATGTGAAGGAACTGCTCATACTCCAAGGAAACACAGATGTATACAACCACTTCATATATATATACACACACACCCTGCAAAAGGAAAGCCCTAAGAGTAGCATCCTCCCTCAACCCATCACATTGACCCTTGGAAAGCATCCTGAAGACCCAGGCAAACACCCTGACCAGCAGGTAACCCCTACATCAACTCACACACACACTCTACCAAAAAATGAGGAAAGCCCCCT